>VKOC01001237.1:0-24070 GCA_009364415.1 Spea multiplicata | reverse complement strand
GCCGTGGGGCCCGAAAGTGGGCTTATCTTCCGTGTGCCCAGCAAGTGGGCTTATCTGCCGTGTGCCCCGCAAGTGGGCTTATCTGCCGTGTGCCCCGCAAGAGGGCTTATCTGCCGTGTGCCCCGCTAGAGGGCTTCCTGCCAAGTGACTTACCTTGTATATATATATATTGTTGTACCATCGTATCCAATACAACTCTTATTCCGCATCTCCTGTCTGTGGTTTCTTTCCGACGCCTGTCTGTACTGACCCCAAGTCCCTCGTATCCCCTGCACCTGGGCTCCCTAACAACCTGTGTCCTCGGTTCGTGACAGTAAGAGGCCTCCTTACTGGAGCTTCAACAAGGACATAAGTCCAGTACACCATTGAGTTTCGTACGTTGGCTTGTGAATTACAGTGGGATCCAGGACCCCTAAGAGCAGCGTACCAAAAGGGACTGAACGAAAAAATAAAAGACGCTCTCCTAGACCATGAACCACCGTCCGACCTAGAGGAGTTCATATCTCTCCTTTTACGCGTCGATAAGCGTATTCAGGACTGTTTGTTTGCCTTGGACTTACTGCCTAAGCTCTCCATGCTGTGAATACGTCTCTGCATAGTGGGTGCATCATCTGTGTTGTCTAGGTCCCGCTATAACAATAAGCACAGCTAAAAAACACATGTTCCATACCATAAAATAAAACATCATTTTTGAACATAAAATGAACACACAATACAAACAATAAACACCCTAAAAAACTCTGTACATCATTGAAAATTCAACTCATTCAATGCCAACATGTACACCATAACATAAAAAGCTACTGCTCATTTGCTCCATTAACCTTAAGAATGTCAGGTATAAATGTATGTGGCTGAAATGCAGAAGAGAGAAGAACAAGTAGATGAAGAATACGCTATAGAAGAAGCTGAGCTGCAAAACACAGAAGCAGATGGCGGAGGTAGTAGGGAGACATTCAGAGAGCAGGAGAGTGAATGAGAGTGTAAGAGAACATGAATGAGATGAACAAGAGCGTGAGAGAGTGGGAGTGAATAAGCCCATGTAATTTAAAAATTCTGAGATTTTTGTTTTCATTCATTTCATGAGGGGGTGTTGCCTTGTTTTTGGCGATTAGTACAAAATATTCAAGTTTCATTCAATTTGTGAAAATCGGAATGCACAAGTCAAATGCAGCTCAATATTGTCCAAACCCAGATTGTTTTAGAACCTCTGCTACAGCTAGTAAAGTTTAACACAATAAGTTAATTTAAAAGTTATGCTGAATACAAGAAAAGACCAAGGACCAGATAGAGTTTGGGGGATTAACAAAACAGGAAAAGTTGGCAGACTTATGTGTTTCAAATAACAGTTATTTCCATAAGGATGCTTTTTATCCAAATATTTCACACATTAATTATATTTTTTAGAACATTTACTATATTAGTTGATGCATATTTTTCAAAAGAAGAAAAAAAATAAACACGAGTAAACACACATCAAAACAAACATAAAGTACTTACACTACTGGCTCTACCACTCTAGCTGTAATGAGAGTCTGTTGTGGCAGCGACATGCTTTAATGTCAATTAGTTGTTATTCTTTGATATTAATAGATGTACAGTATGTGGAACAGTGCATGCTGGGTTGTGATTATGAAAAACACATGCAAAACATATACATGCATATGAGCATTTAACAATCCTTTTTGGAACTGCTCTCCAGGGAAATGTTTACTTGTTAGTATGATTTTAGTAAGTCATTTTTATTTTCTGCAAAAATTTTAATTTTAGACCATGGTTATTGAATTATACCCCTTCTATATTTTTACACTTCTTTTATTTTTTGGAATACAAAGAAAGAAATTGGTTGCTTAGCCCACATATAATCTATCTTATCTATTCTTGTATCTTAAAATAGGTGAAGTGGCTATTGGCTTGGCATGTTTCTAATTGTAAAAATATATTTCTTTTTTTATTGTTCTGATTCATTCGGCATCACTTTTAATACCCTCCAAAGTTTTTACCACATACAACATTATATTTAAATGTTTTATTTTAGCATTTTCTTGTATAAAAATGCTTTGAGATGACAGCTGGTATGTGTAGGATGATGCAGTCTGCTGGTTCTGTGTCACACTTAAAATGTACTGTGGGAGTAGAGAAAATTGTATAATTGATATTAATGAGTATGGAATACAGAAAAACGTTCATGTTTGATACATGTGTAATGTTGTGGCTTTTTAAACATAGTTCAGCAATATTTATCTTTCTAGTTCATATACTGACAGCTAATATATTGTGTGATTTGAATGTTTCAATTTCATATGGGCTGTAACAAAGTAACTCTGGATTTGGATTATGGCTTAACCCTGTAATGACAAAGCCTGTACATGTACGGGCTCAAAATGCATTGTTTTCAATGGGTTTAGGGATCGCCCATTGTCCTTAAGGGGTTAAATTAAGAATTTATACAAAAGGTTAAGCATGCACAGTGGGGGCTTTCATAGCTCTAGTTGCTAACCAAAGAGTCAGCAACATTCATCTACAAAAACAGTTCTTTGCAACCTTGCACTGACTCTGTGTCATGTTAAAACTGAGACTCAGACACTTTGTTATACTGGCAGGCAGGATCACTGGGCAGCTTCTCCAAAAGTTGAATGACGGTGGAGGAGGTGTAAAGGGTCTGATTTGGCATTGTAGCTCTAAATTGGTGGGAATGCAAACTAGTAGGCTACTAATATCCCCAAAATGGGTTTAGATCCCAGCAAATTATTTGTAAAAATTACAGCTAAGAAAACTATATGCCACATGCCCAATATCTGATCCAGTAATTGTCCCTAAAATCTGATAAACTTTTGTTTGTGGGTCATTTTTCTAATAATATAGCTGAACATAAACATGAAAATAATATGCATGCAAAGTGTTTCCAAAATAAATAAATATCAAAAAAATAAATGTCTACAAAGAATTATAGACAAAAAGTATGCCCTCACTTGCAACTCATGAAATCTGCCACAGATTTCCTACTAATGAATATGGAAGTCATTATGTTAGTGTTAGCATGTGAAAAGATGCAACTAAAACTGATTCTGGTTAGTTAGATCAAGGAGATTTAAGGCCTATAATTAACCTAGGTGAATGGAATCCACAATTGCCCACTTTGTTATGCACAACTTTGCAGGTAAACTGAAAATTAGATGCAGCTTCCAAATCTGCAAAGCAGTTGCATCAGTTTGTCCACATCTCCTTTTTCACGGAAATTGAGTTTCCATTTAACAAGACTGACAACTTAAAGTTTAGTGATAAGACCCATAGGGCACATAAGTCTGTTTGGCATTATTAACTCTCCTCCAACATAAAGCCACGTCTGTGCACAGTAAAGCTTCACCAAAATGTAATCACATTGTTGGTGCTTCTTCCTTGTACTTAGTAGACTAGACCAGTCATGGACTTTTCTCAAGTAAAAAAACAAGATAACACTTTTATTTTAAATACCACAGAGAAGAATAGATAGATAGATAGATAGATAGATAGATATTTTTCACCTAGTTTCTTCAACTTTAAAATATTGCTTTAAACCTTTAAAAATTGCCCTATCCTGAAGATTAGCTATAAGACATTAGTTACAAAATTGAATACAATACAATGAATCTTGTGTTATCTGTAGTAAATTAGATTAGAAGGCACACTCCTATACAATGAAGTATGAAACTGCTTCTATACTATAGCATGAATTAAATGATAATGTATTCTCATTTTAAATTGCAACTAGGGTTTGTAATAATAGATTGATGTAAAATGACATAATATTGTACTCAAAAGTTCACCCAGGTACATTAGTAATAATAAAACAAGTAGCACGATAGAACTTTTTTTTTTATTATAGTACCACCCAATGATAAACTCAGTGGTCTAATAACAAGCACTGTTTTTTAAGTGTGAAAATTTTGCTCCTAATACAACTAGCAAATAATTGCCATGGAAGCAGCTGTCTTTATGTAGTTTTATTTTCTAAAACCATAATTTCTGTAGCAAGTGATAGATTTTCAGAATTTTTTAAAAATAATTGCAATTTAAGATAATGTGATATGCGCACATGTCTTCTCTTTTGCAACACTTTTGGGTATGGGACTAAAGTATGGCTCCAATTAGGGGCTATTTAAGTAAACAACTTCAGTTCTATGTAATCACAATTTGAGCACCGTGGTTAAGATTGTGGGCAAATACATCTTTACCTGCAGCTGGCTAATTCCTGGCTGTAGTATGTGTGAATAAATCACTATATGATATATGCTTTGATAAATGTACTATTGCATTATGATCAGGCACTGTCCATGTACTCAACTGTATAGAAAATAACTTTCTGTGAGGTCACAAGAGTACCTAAGTAATGTGGGCAGGCTCACCAATGACATCCTATTCTTTATGTCTGTACCGGGCAATATAAAAGCTTAAAATATTATACATTTGAGAATATACATTTTAGAATCCTGAAACGTTTCTTTTACCTTCGTGTTTCTCTTTCAAACTTTACAAATTAAGCATTGGGTATCAAATGCAGATCTTTTGGCACTTAAATACTGCCAACATCCCTTCATATATTCAGATAAAGATGCTAGACGTTTTTAGATTACCCATCAATCTTTCCTGTGTTTACTTGAAGAAAAGATTATACATGCTCCAGTGGTGGATTTTATTATATGTAAGAAATTGATTGCTTTATGTCAGATTAGGTTGCAACCATCTTGCTTGACTGAAACAGTCAATTTGGGAAAATAACAGTAAACACAGTGAATATACTGTTATTGGATTCCATTGATGAGAATCACAAAGAGAAAAAAAAGGTGAAACCTAAATGTTTATTTATTAGTGTTTAGCAGTGTAACATAAATAAACTGTTTTATTGCCAGTGCTGACAAAAGCACAATGGGTGTCATTTATAATGGTCTTGAAAATGGGGAAAGGAAACATAAAACTTTGTGATAATATGCAAACATGAAATATGTGACAGATCTGTGATCATTGGCCACATTTCCCAGGAAACATACGATATTTACTTATTGCTAACCTGCACAAGCGAAGTGTTGCCTTGCTATGTATTATACATTATACATTACGCATACTTTAGGGGAGCACTTTACATGTGCCAGCCACCAATACGTAAACATTATATATGTTCTTTAAAATATAGCTGATGTGGTCACCCTATGCACGTGTAAATCCTCTGCAACCTCATGTGAAATAAAAATGTTTGCAATAAATCTCTTAATAATAATTTCTGACTGTGACATAAATGCATTTGAATATTACATTATTATATTTTAGTCTTTTACAGACACACAATTAAAATATGTATAATATTCCTTATGCGTTATATAATTATTTGCAGGGGCTAGAGATTAGATAATATATTGAAATTGCTTTAGTGCAGTTATGTCCAGTACGCCCTATTGCACTTGTTAGGAAAGAATTCATACAAAAATTGTCTAGTACCACAAGCGAGCAAAGTTTCAACAATATTTGTTTTTTTCTAATTTTCCCAGCTTGTATGAAATCTTACAATTAACTACAAAATATTTAGTCATATTTTTTTTGCAATTAATATGTCTTGCTTCTATGTTTTCGAGCTGCATGCTTAACGGAGATTTTGAAGAGATATTGTAGAAATATCGCAGGGATACTCCAAGGATAGTTTAACAGACTGACCTACTTGTCCTAAAGCTGATATATCCTTTACAATGACCTGTTAGCTATCTCTGAGGACTACAGTTAATAAACACTAGTTTAGAGAAACGGCTCTTAAACTCTTAAGACTCTTAAGAGCAATTCAAGGAACAGATGATAAGGAAATGTGCTTTATCTTTAGTTTAAAGCACATTAAAACCCTCTAAAACATCCGCTCAGCTTTAAAATAATATCATAACTTTTTTATGCTAATCATTTTACAAAAGTTATCAGACCATGTTTAATTTAATATTTAAAGCAGACTGTACAAAAAATCATGAAGAAGTAATCATTACTAATTAAAAGTTTGTTTTTTAGGACACCTCCTCATCATATGCATGTATGAATTTTTATTTTTTTTTAAAAAAGAACATTTTCAGAATAAAAGGTATATTTGCAATAATCGCTCAAAAAGTTACCAAAAAAGCTTCAGATAAATACAATCATTGAGGGGTACCTTTTCCAGTCAGTAGGTCTTTCTGTGAATAGGCTACCATATTCACTTCACTTGGATAAACAGATGAAAAAACTATTCAGTACTTTTTTCTTTGTTACCACAAGCATTAAGGGGACCGATAACTTATTATTTTTTTTGTATGATATTTTGAAGACTTGTAGCTAAAGGCTGGATACTTGTTTTTTCTTGCTTTAACATTGAGTCATACTGGTCTTAATCAATGCATTTTGCATTTATTCACTCTTTGTGTACATATTCAATAATATTTGACGTGTTTAAAATTTCAACCTAGCTAATTTTCTTCAAAGAGCTTCAACTTTGTCCTTTTCAAATGAAGCATTTGCTATTCCCATAATAGTCACTTTGTGTAATCCATTCATTTCAAAGCACATTACACTGGTCCCTAAATGTCCTCCTAAGTAAATATTACATTTGTATTTTTTACTGCATGCATACAATATAACTTTTGTAATATATCTGAGATCAGACTGTGCAGTAAGCTTTTTTCCCCTAGTTGGTACTATTAGCACTTGAGATACATACAGTACTTCTTTGCTCAAATTAATTTCCTTTAGCTTTTTCACAGGTTTCCAATTGGCAGGTGATTTCTGTGTAGTTAAAATCCCCGGCGATTATATCTTGTTCAGACTGGGCTGCTCTGTCCTTTTGTCATAAAAACTCGACTTGTTCATGCTCACCGATATTAGACGGCTTATAACAAATTCGAACTCCCCATGGCTTATTTCTTTTATTATTGCCATTGATTTCTATCCACACAGCTTCCACATTATTAGAACTCCGTATCACCTAAATTATCTCTTGTGATTGTGAGTAAATCTGGTTTAACAAATAGCACACTTTCCACTAATCATATGCTTCCTGAAAGCCATATATTACATTAAATTAACAGTTTGATATTATCCCAGCTAACCAGCTTTCAGTTATCCCGATTATGTCATGCACACAAAAAATGTAAGTGCTTCTACATTCCCAAATAAAACTCAAACATTACTAACTATACACTTATTGTATTATAATTGCTATGTTTATTATGTCACAAAGTCACATAAAAAGCTTTGGCCATTACCCTTACCATGCATATAACCACACAGCCCCTTGGGCCATTTGAAATAGTGGGAGATATGCCGTGTAGCATTTATAATTATTATTCATTGTTTTATATAGCCCTGCTTTTCATATTACGTAGCACTGTACAATCGGCATTTCACATGATATATGTTATGTAATGTTATACCCAGTCAGCTGTAGGCTGATTTGCAGAAATACTACAGGTCATGTAAATATTCCAGGTAGAAAATATTGATCAATGAAACATGTCCAATGCAGCCTGGCCTGTTGGGCAGCAAAGCAAATGCCCCCAGCCTGGTCCAAATACTTTAAACACAGCCAGTTGGATTTAGGTTGGCTTATTATGAATGGCAGAAGCACGGTGGGATCGCATAGTATGAGCAGGGAGAAAACCAGTCTCTAGTTAAGTGTAGGTGAGTCAGTGTATAAATTACATTGCTTAAAAATGTAGCTAAAGTGGCCTCATACCAAGTGGACTCATCATAAATACACAGATAAGAGTTACGTGTAGTTATCTAGAGATCCATTCTTAGTCTTCATGCCCTCGCACATGTTCACTTCATCAAATCTGGCACTCTTCGAAAAAAGTTTGGACATGCCTGCCTTAGCAGGAAAAAGAGGACACACTTCCGTATTGAAATCTTCCCTTTGAAATTCTTCCCGAATTGAAATACATTCAAGTAATAAATAAAGTTTGCAAACCAAAATGAGATTAAAACAAATAACAAATATGCTACAGTCTGATGCCCCTGGTCAAAGCCCTAAACAGGTGAAACACATACTATAAACTGCATTCTTAAGGCCATGCCACGCCACACCATCTCAATTGGATTCAAGTCAGAGCTTTAGACATTCTATTTAAAACATTTCTAGTAAAGAGCAGAATTCCTGGATTTTTTTTTTATTTTGAGGTTACAGTGCTCTTTACTTTCTTCAAATGTACCCAATTTATTTTCAACATCTCTTTTTTGAGGTGTTCACTTGATTTCGCTCAGAATACTTTGCTCAGAGTGAGCCACTAGTTGTTTCACTATTCAGGCTTGGCAGCTGATGATTTTATGTTACATAACTCTGTGGTCCCTTACCCCTGTTGTCTCTTTGAGCTCCGCTACCTGGGAGTTGGGGTACATAACTGTGGCAGTGCCTCCACCCAACGTAGCATCTAGGGTATGACTATGGCGTCCCGTTGGTAACATACCTGAGTGATCAATTAAACTGACACAGGGCTAACTTAAAATTAACTTTGTATTGCACAGTAAAACACTATGCATAAATATAACATAAAGATAAAATGCAGTATAATGAAAGACTCGTAAAATGTAATATACAATATGAGCTTCTCCCACCCACAACAATGACTGCGGCCCACCCTAATCTTTGCTCTAGTGGCCACTGGGTACCTTTGGTTCTTGCACGTAACATAGTTACTCCACAGTATAGCTTGGATTACATTGAAATGTTTTTGCATGTTCATATAACTGGAGATCAAAGTCTTATATTTGTGTGACTAAGTTCAGGGTGCCCTGTTGTGGAAATGGGGAGAGGTTTTAGGCTTACCACTCCACAGTCTGCAACCAGGTCAATTCAGCTTTAAATCTCTTCACTGTTCACAGCAAACTCTGCTGCAAACAGCTCTGTATCTTGGACTGTCTGCTAGAAGATTCGCCCAGGATGCTGCGACACTCCTCTGAGCATGGATTTCAAGCAGGCCTCGAATTCTAGGCCTCTCCCTCTCTCTCAGCAGAGGTCCTTCACCTCTTGCATCCAACTCTGAACTCAACTAAAATGGAGTCTTGAACATGTCCAGACATGTGTTCACAAGTTCACCATGTGCACAAAAATGTAGGGTAGTCTGTGACAGCAGAACTATAATCCCAAGGCATTACTGGTGGTTTGTCATTTCTCAGTATTAATTTTTAATTTTTTGCGCTGCAGTGGAATCTACTACTTTTTTTAAAGAATTTTACTACTTTTATATAGATATTTTATGCTGTTCATTTTACTTAAATAAAACTTGATTTTTGTTATGAGGTTTGATATTTCCTTTGTTTTTGGATGAGAATTCTTCTGATATTTAATAGAGCCTTTGCATCTCTTTTCTTTTCCTATGTCCTATAATGTTGGGTATATTAATTACCAGTTGTGTGCATATGTTGCCGTATGGGGCATTGGAATGCCCTTTTCAGCCTCTGCAATAGAAACTTTGTGATGGGCCGTTAGATGGTTAATATTTGGAAGATTTTCGGGTCAGCTTATTTAGAAGATTCCCAGGTAAGGCAATTGGCTCTAAATCAGAAGGGCTGAAAATGGTATACTCTTAGCAATGAACGTTCAGCAGTTAATCCTCAGGGGAAATAACCAAAATATTACAGACTTGCCTTCTTGGAATACACAGTGAACCTTTCTTGTCTACTAAATCAAACAATGGTGTGTCTTCTACAGACCTTAAGCAGAAAAAAGAATGTTGTGTCACTAATACTTATTAAATATATTATTTTGTATACACATACACATTGCTATTGTAATCAATTTGAAAAAGTCACAACTAAATGAATCGCAATAAGAATAGTAGGATGATACCTTCAATGTGAAATGATTTCCTTTAACTGTATCTTAAAGAGAAACCAAAATGTTTAGATCCTTCAAAATAAGGTTTAATGAAAAGGGCACCAAAAATTAAAGCTATGTGGAAGTGTACATATTATTTCTGTTTCTGAATACTGCATTTACTGAGTAGGTGAAACAGCGTCTTTAAGGGTTAGCTCTGTCCCTAAGTTGAATTATTACTGAGGAAGCTTACAATTAACCAGTGCAGAAAATAAGTAAACAGTGAAAATTAAAAAGATAGAACATAATAGTCCCATCAGCAAATAATACAAGATGACTTTATCTACTTTCTCATCTGCTACTCAACTATTGCAATCACTCCATTAGCTCTCTATACCCGTTCAGAATGAAATTTGAACTTCTGACCATGACCTACAGAGGCCTTACCAACTCTGCACCCCCTTACTTCTATACTGCTATCCAAATACACCCCTAACCACTCTCTTTGTTCCTCTCATGACCTGCGTTTTACTTCTACAGCCATTACTTTTTCTAGCTCCCGTATTCAGGATTTTACCCATACTGGAACAATTCTGTGGAATTTCCTTTCCTCGTTACATCAGACTTTCTCCTTTCAAAAGCTATCTGAAAAGCCACCTTTTTCGAGAAGTATACAACCTTTCCCTCTAACACCGTCAGCCATCATCTAAATGAAGCTACCTGAATGATCAACAACCTCCACAGATCACCTGGATCCTATCAACTCATCCCCATTCAAGCAGTCCTCTTCTATTGTTTCACTTGTCCCTCTACCAAGGACTAGATTGTAATGCTCGCAAGAGCACGGCACTTTTCTCCTTTTGTACCATTTTGTTATTGCGTGTGATTTTAAATTGATTGTACGTTGGTTGTAACAGTCTTATGGAATCTGCTGGTGTTATATAAATAAATGTAATGTAATTATATTTTCACTGAAATATGACCACATGGGCTAGCCTTCACCGCCCATGACCATTTTGCCAGTTCACCTCTTTTCCTTCTTTGGACCACTTTTGATAGGTACTGACCACTTCTGACCGGGAACACTCCACAAGAGCTGCAGTTTTGGAGATGCTCTGACCTAGTCGTCTAGCCATCACAATTTGGCCCTTGTCAAAGTCACAGATTTCCAATAAACGTGTAATCGTTTATTACTGTGGGACAAAATTATAATCTACACAGAAGAACATTGTTTCTCCAGTCCTATACCAAAAAGGAAACAACACAACAGGAAGTAAAGATAATTCTATTTTTGGAAATGGACATCCAAGGTGGTTTGTCTTTAGGTTCAATATCAGAAAGGTCATCATGCTGGCTATGTAGCAGGTTATTCAGCTATTTCCCTGGAGAGCCTTGTCCAACAATACACAGTAAATGAATTTTGCGAGCAGTGGTTTGTTTTTCGATTCATTCAATTGAATTATTTCAATCATGTTGGATTTATACCCTAGCAGAGAGCCAGCAATATTTAATCTTTGTTACTTTGCTCATGCTGCTCTCCTTGAACAAGGGGACATCCTAGAACAAATGAATCCCTCCATCTAGTTTTTATTTATATATTTATTTATTGTTTAGTTCCTTTTTACCTAGACCTGAATACAGTACAAAAGAGATCCCAGTGGATTACCCCACGGCTCTTAAAGTTTGATTTATGAGCCCTTTTTTCTAACTAATTCCAATTTATTTGCCTTGGAAGCCCCGAGTAAAGATGCTTTGAGCTTGATCTGTACAGCCAACTGGCAATTTCTTCATCCAGATGCTAGAAATCTAGAAGGAAGATAAATGCTTTAATTGGCACATTTTATCACTGTCATTCTTTGTGCTTGCATAATTGCCCCACAGAAATCATCACACGCTATGAAAAGGCTAAGCACAATCCTTGTAGCTAGTATGAAACTGATAACTGCTTGGTATGGAAATGTTTTAAGATGGTAAGCTAAGTGACAAGATTGATGTTGATGCTTTCAGAAACAAAAAAAAATGTGTTGTGGATTTTTTTTCAATAGAGGTAGGGTCACTACTATAATTATTATAATTAAACACATAACTGTGAATTAGCAGGAGACCCATGAACTGACCAATGAATAAGCAGCAAACCTACAGACATATTTGATGTGCTCTTGGTCCTTAAGCCATGCAAGCAGACTCTGACTGTCAACTCCCCAATTGACTTGAGGCTAAATAGCTGCTATTGTCCACCCCTGCCTTATTGTATATGGGTTCATAAGGTCTTTGTCGACTGGCCATTGAGAAATCCTACATAATTTGTTATGAGCCTGGGAAAGAAACTTTAAGTGTCAGCTCCGTTTATTCAGTTTGGATTTTAATTTTAAAGCTATTTTAAGGAAACGGTTGCCAACGTTTTTTTATGTAATCTGAAGCAATAGTAAAAGTAATGATAGGTTCATAAGAAGCTGTTACATCGATTACAGAAAATATTCTGCTCTCTCCTAGGGAGAATACCTGTCCTTGAGGTGGGAAGGTGATATTGAAAGTTGCCATTGATAGAGCTGTGTTATAATTATTTGGACAGTAACCTAAGCATTCTGGATTTGACCCTTTTAGTGCAGTACACAACAGCCTTGGGCAAATGGACCAACAACAATCCAGACATTTTTTTATTTGCCTATTAGTTTGATATGAAAATTAGGGGGGTTACTCCAATTTGCAAACAATTTAAAGCTGCCCTTTTGCCTCTATAGTTGTTAAGTTTATAAGTAGTATTATATTATATACTACGTGTTATGTCCTGTCTACCCATTGTACAGTGGTCCGGAATAAATAATAATAATATATGATTCTTCTTCACAAAATATTTTTTTATAAATCACCTATCAATGATATCATAAATATCCTTAAGGCACAGGCTAAACGTAAAGCAAAATGTATTTTAAATATATCAATCATTTTTTTGTTGTTGTCCAAGAGATAATTATCAGATTTTAATCGGTGGAAAAAGGATATCTGTTATTTCTTCTAGTAGTTAGGAATTAATTAATGACATTTATTTTTTCTGGGCAAAATATCTGTTCAAATAGCTTCTACTGTAATCTCTGGCACATTATCATTTTCATTACTATGCAATTTGGTATCATTCACCAATTTTCTCAATTAGGCCAGGCGACATAATGTTAATTTAGATACAGTAATGCTGAATGTTATGCAAATTCTATACACTAATATTGTTATAAATGATTTTCTTTTTGATGAAAAGGTAAATGCAAAAAAAAAGCTTCATTGAGTTGGAAAAATCTGTTTTGTTATTTGAGTATAATTTGTGGCTCTATAATGTAATCAATTGTTTAGAGGTCTCTAATCAATTAGATAATTATTCAGTTCAATGATTACTGAAAAAATAAAAGGCCAGTAATCAGTAAATCCATTGCTTGGTGCATAAATAATCATTCATTAACATCACAAACATCTTTAAGGCTTAGAACTGTACGTTAATGTTTAATATTAGCTGATTAGCCTTCTATAGTCACAACCAAGTAAATGTAAGCAGTTTTTTTGAGCAGTGACCTCCTCATCTTTTGTTTCTTTAAATCCAGATTGTGAGTCAGTCCTGTGTAGCAACTATACAGTGCTGGAGAATATGATAGTGCTATATAAATAAAAAGTAGAAAAAGGTAGATAGGAACATTATGTTAGTTGGATAAAATATGTAGTAAATTTGCATAGCTCGGAAGATAAAACATAGTTGTCAGGTGCAGACTGACTATTCGGCAAACTGGTTAAATAGCCAATGAAGCTGCCATGCTCTATTGGCAAATGGCGTCCTTAAGTGTACGGCAATGTCTACTTTACACGGAATGCACACGGAAAGTCTATGCTGTGTCCCATTATACCCGCCAAGTGTTTCGATAAATGAAGCAGCTTCATCAGGGACAGTGCAGGTGTAGAACGAATCTCCTCAAAAACGTTTTTTGGTAGTTTCGTTGGGGGTCTCTCTGTTCTTGGAGATTCATTTGAATTGATGAAATTGGCAATTTTTAAAAAAAATTAAACTTAGTACAAAACTGAATGCAGTATGGAAATAGTTGTTGAGTGAATGTGTGTTAGTATGAGTGTATTGTTTGCTACATATGTGTAGATATAAATACTCTTCTATGAAGCTCATTCCTTTGTTATTACCTAATTTATTAGTTATGGAAGACATAATATTAGTTTACTGGCTGATAAATAATTGTGAAAAATAATATACTATATCTAGGAACACTTTCTTTTGTCCATACAGTGGCCATGGTTCACAAACAGAAATGCTGCAAATGGTCCAAATATATTAGCATAAATAGACAGCTATTAAGACATTTTAGACGGTAGATCTTATCCCATGGTAAAAAGGTTACTATCCTAAGGCATTCTAGAAAAAGACTGTGACAGAACATTAACAAAGTAGATATATGAAGAGAAACATACATAAAATTTTATAAATACTTATACACTGCTCCAAGATGTAAGAAAGGTTACAAATTTGCAAACTACTTAATACTTAGACTAAATGGCACTGAGGAAGACTAACCACTCTTTTCGTTGCGCACTTTTTTTGCAATAAAATATTATGCATCATTTCATTTATATGTTAAGTGTGCGGAGATGCACAATACTAAAAACAAGTATTATAGTTTGCATAACCAACAACCCTTGAGTATTGTTTTATTCAGCCATGTACTAAACAATTATAGAGATGAAACATTTATTGTATAAAATCACACAAGGTATAAACACATTACAAAAGATTGCAAATGCATCACAGGATTAACCTTTTGTGAGGCTGAAAGTGAATACTTCATATATCATATTACAAATGACCTGTTTAAACATAATGATATAAAGCTACAAACAAGGGTTGGCCTAGGGTTAATGGCCTCTAGGTGCAGTATTTCTTTGGTGCTCCCTTGTAATTAACATGCATACTCACTCTATCACCCTGCAGAGGTAAATAGGCAGCACAATTAACAGGCATAGGTCGGTTGCAGGCAGGGAGGTTTGCAAACAGTTAACAGGCAGAAGTTCATACACGGTTAACACAAGCCAAGGTCAAAATCGGAGTAGTAAGGAGAAATACTATAAAGCACAGCACAAGAACAAGCTTACTGTAGCAAAGGCATGAAAGTCAAGTAATTGACCTAGAAAGACCCTGCTTCTGAAGGGTTGAAGATAGGGCTAGGCACTTCCCTATGCCTGCCCTCTCTGTTGAGCTGCCTGGGGCTGAAGGCTTTGCCCCTCTTGTCCCTTGCTGGCATTTGGAATGTGTGTCACCATTATGGTGTCAGGGGGTGTCCCTAAAATTAGTGCATCATTGCTCCCAAGACCCTTACGCCCCATAGTGGACACCGAGGGCATAAGTGAAGGAAGTGTGCCATCTGCAGACTTCATATTCCAAGACCTTCCCACAAGGCACCCACAAACACCACGCCACTCCTGGGGGAGCTGGCGAGGTGAACGAGAGTCCCATTTGAAGACATGACAATTTAGTATAAATACATCAGATTATAGCAGTATCTGTATTAATATTTCTCTTCAAAAAACATAAGAAAAACAGTTTAGGAATTAAATTATTAATAGGATTTTTAGTGTTTAGTGTTTGAAACTGGCACCCATTTGTTGAAATTATATTGTTTAGTGCTGAAGATGATAAGCAAACAGCGTGATTTCTTAGTTATATCACTTGAAGAACAAAAATTCACTGGAAAAAAATAAATGTGGGCAGCAGGATGCATCTACAGCAGTAAATTTATATGTGATGATAATGAATATCCTTTGAAGAAATGACTCAACAATGACTCTAAAACACAAGCCTCTTGAAACTATGGGCTCATGCTGAGTAAAAGAAAGTGGGGATATATGACATTTTGAAATCCATACCACATCTCAAATTACAGCATAATAGTTGATTCAGAGACTGATATCCCTTTATCAAATTTAATTGAAAAGCAAATACCCAACCAGATCAATTGCTGCAAACCATGGCACTTTACTGCTTATTACTGTAATAACGCTAATACAATATATGTGACACAGGTTGAAAAAACTGTACTTCATTTGTGTTTTTCTGTTCATCATAGGTATTTCCCCTGTGAACTGTTTAAATCTTTTATGAAACCAGTTTAATATTTCATATGTCAACTGTTTGAACTAAGAAGATCTTCGAATATTTTTAAATGAGCACGTCTCATTAAGACATGCTTTCTAAATCTGAAAACAATTAACGTAGAAATTATGCATGGACAATCTGAATATCATGGTACCAGGGTTTAAAATGTAACATTTTAGAGATGGAAATGGAGTTGCAAGCAGTATTGGTGCTATTGGCTCTTGGTCCAACCAGTGTGGCAAATGGCCCATCAGTTTTTCCCCGCATAAACTGAATTATATGAATATTAATATATGTCCAATATCATATTTCAATGTTCTTGCAACTTTGTATATGATGTAGTCACTCCTATTCTCCCATTGAGCTGCATATACACTACTATTCTAAAGTTTGGGGATGCTTAGAAAGTTCCTTGTTTTTTTTAAAAAAAATAACATAAAATGGATCAGAAATACAGTGTAGTTGTTGCTATTGTAAATACTATCGTAGCTGAATATTTTTTTTAATGGCATATCTTCATAGGCCCTTTTTCAGCAACCATCACTGTTCTGTTAGCTTATCCAAGTTTAACTTTAAAAGGCTAATTGATCATTACAAAAAACCTTTTGCAGTTACGTTAGTACAGCTAGAAATGTCCTTGATTTCGAAGAAAAGGGCTGAAAGTTAGTATGTAAAAAAAAGTTTTTTATATATATATATATATATTATATATATATATAGTTAACCAAAAGTATATACATGAAATATTAATATATTAATATATATGATATAACTTTTTTAAAATAGAAACCAGTAATCATTTATTATGCATTTTAAACAGGACACATTGGGCAAAATTATATATGATAAGCCATGTGGAGTTGGAAATTAATAGTGCAAAGATTGGAAAACTTTAACTTTTCAATTATGAATAATTATAGTTAATGTCATACACAAATTGCTTGCATTACAAAAAAACTGTAATTAGTTTTAATAGGTATAGCAAATTGTGTATTGTCGCTGTATGTACTTCAGAAGAACATAAAGGTTTCTGAAAGTTTTTAATTTAAATGTATATTGACTCATGTTTCAATGATAATATTTTGAAGTACTGTCATCATTTTGTGTGAATTAACAAGAGTGTTCGCTTAACAACATAAAGAGATCTTGCTGGATTTGTTTTCTTTTTTTGCTTTGCTTTCAGCCAACATGCCTTTTTTATATTACAAGTCAGTGTTCGTAAAATATAAAATACTTCAAGTGAACTGTCTTCAGAATGCCTTCAATAAAGACATGTTGAAAAGAAATTGCACCTGAGACCATGCAGATTGGAGAATTGGAAGATTGTGGCTTGTGGGTTTTCCTTCCAATGTAAAATTCCATTATTTCTATGAATTTAAGAAAAGAAGAAAAAAAAGAGCGTAAGCATGGTCAAGTTGCAGATACTTTTCACATGTCAAACATAAATAAACCTCTTAATAAGGAATTGTCACAGGTTTTTGCATAACACAATGCATTTCTTTAGAATACCCATTAGAACTTGGTTTCACAGAAATATATTGCCTTGTTTAATATGTGAACATTATGTAAGTTTATTACGTGCTTTGACTTGCAAACTAATAACTATGATAACTAACTAACTATGATAACTAAATAACTAACTAACTAACTAACTAACAACTATGATAACCCTACAGAAATGAGGATTAAGATTTAACTAAGCCAATAATTCTTGAATTTTTACATGCAATTCACAATATAGGAGGGCAAATCAATATATAGGAGGGCACAATATATACCCAACCCTCTAACCTCTGCTATGCCAAATAGAGATTATCCACCCTAAAGAGCAGTGTTTGGTAGTTAACTGTATTTTGTCTGGGTTTCTTCAGGGTTAAACATTTTTACAGCAGAAAGATCCATAATGAGACACATGTCAGATTTCAATCAGCAAGAATTATATTCTCACCTATAACTTTTACCAACGCTCAACAAAGATTATCAGTACTTAAATCATTATTTCAAATATTCTTCCTTCAATATACATTTTCATTTTAATTAAATTAGATGGAATAGGTCTTAAACCCTCTTTTTTTTTTGCTAAGCAGATAACATTGTGCTATTATTATTGAGAATCCCTGAAGCTGTGTTCTGCTTTGATGAATTTGTCACAGTCAAAGAACACTGGGAGACAGTAACTTGCCAAAAGGCAAGATTTCAGATTTATATTGCAAGGTTTATTATAGCTTAACTTCAAAATATAGGGTTGATAAATTGTTTACATCCTTCATTTCTAAGTTACGTTCAGTGCTATTGTTTCGGGACATAACATTCCACCCATAAAAAAAACAATGGAGATTTTACAACGGCACAGTTAACAAATACACAATGACTGCAGCTATATATATATATATATATATATATATATATATTATATATATATATATATATATATGCAAAATGTAAGTTGGAACCACATCGGTGGTGTATTCTGGTATAGGCTGTTCCAGGGGGATGGTAGCCCATCTGCCACGTTACTGGGTTCCAGTAACCCTATTACCCCTGTAATATCACTATTGAATAGGCTGTTAACACTATGGAGGGCTGCACTGAGTCAGCACAGTCCTCCATAGTTTTCTCCCACACCGTGCTTCCTTCAGAACTCGAGTGTCAGGATATAACATCAGATCCTGACTCCCAGTATAAAGGATAGCAGCAGGGAGAGGGGGAGCAGGCGGCACTGCCCTTGGTAAGACATAGGGCAGTGTCAAAGATAAATGCTCAGCTGGACCACATAAATCTTAATCTTGAAGATGCGGAAGACTTTACAGCCTTGTTTTTTTTATTTAATATTTGGTTGGTATAACAAGTAAATATTTAGCAGGCAAGTTAATGCTACTTTACATTTAATTTGCACAGAAAAAAAAACCTTTTATCAGTAATGACTTCTGTTCTGCATTCATCAACATGTATTAGCAAAGCTTTATTATAAACAAAATATGATTTTTAAAGTTTAAGTGACCTACTCTGAAAATGAATATTTATGCGGGATATGATCATGCATGATTTTTAAGACTTGTACAGCAAACAGAATAAATGACTAAGATAGTTGTTGAAATGTTTGTATGATTATAATTTAATGAGATAGCTAGTAATAAGATTCTGCACAGCGATCATATCCCTTAAGTGAAAGCTGTCGCCTGAATCACGGAGCGATCAATTGCCTCTTTATATTCACAATACTGTTCTTAACAGCAATTTAAAGAGATATCCCGTATGTTTATAAAAAAAATTTCCAGCAGCATGAAAAATATTCCATGTCCCCAGAGATCTGCGATTTCAAGTAAAAATAAATGACCTGTTTCAACTGTAACTATTGCAAATCACAATCAGTAAGCTTTGATTTCATAGAAAAAAATGAGTCTGATCTGAATCTGGTTATATTACTTAAGTTACAGTTGATGAATCACTGTGAAATATATTACACAGACTAAGATTTTTTGCTTAGATATGTCTGAAATGATGTACTGTGTAACCAGATCAGTTTATAAAGTACTTTAAAAAGGATCAGTTTAGTTAAAATGCAGTTGGATAACAATTTTTCTTATTTAATACGGGAGGGAATGCCTTTAATCTTTTAGAATCAGCCAATAACATTAATTAATTATTTAATACACTTTCATTCACTAAAGACCATGTGCCGTCAAGTTGGTGCTCAAGCAAATTTTCAGCAGCAAGCTTAAATAAGTTGGGTAAAGTATACAACTTGCACTTATTTGCGTTAACTTGGCGGCACACTGAGCTGCAAGTCAATTTTCCATGCAGTGAAGTTGATGCACGTTCAGTTAGGATTCAAAACTCTGAGTTACTAGCATCTTGAGGTTTAATATGCGAGATGAAACAGTGTTCCACCTCCTAAATCCCATCTTGTCTCTTCACTAACACTAAAACAATGATGGCTTACGCTCAGTCCGCAATCAGGGCCTATCAAAAAAATAAATGGTTAAAAAGTGAATCAAAGCAACAAAAAAAATGATGTACGACTAGTGGTAGCCGACTGAAAAATGTTATCCTTATTGTTCTGGAATGAATAACCACCAGTGACACCAGTGGTATTTAATGGCAGAAGGATGAATTGCATTCTTAACCCCCACAGGAGTTTATGTACAGGAATTGCCCAGTGGACATTTCTTGATCCACTACCAGTAGGAGTGATTTTTTAAAAAAAATGCCTGTTTACCTTTCTGGTGCCCATAGGGTACAATTGATGAACCTTGTCCCATAAACCTAGAGTTTTCCTGTAAGAAGACCTGAGTAGGCACTTACAAAAGAATAGTTACATAATTGAAATAAAATAAAAAAGAGGGAAGGTGTAAGAAGACGTATGTAGGCCAACTTCAGTCATTCATGCAGTCAACATTGTTTACATAGATCTTAGTACTAGAAAGAGTAAGAAGGTTAAGCAGAGTGGCCAGGCAATGTCAGCTAGTGGTAGGTTAAAGGTGTTGAGTGAATCAGGTTTCACTGAACAAGTGAGTATTAAGAGATTTCGTAAAGGGTTGGAGGCTATGGGAGTTTTATAAACAGGAGTAGGGCAATCCAAAGTATCGGCCAGCCCTTGACAAATCTCATATATGAACATGAGAGATAAAGACTAGGGCAGGATAGGTGTGTATTTGGAGGAGATCTAGGTAGGGGAACTGCTATAAAGGGTTGAATACTGAAGAGTGCAGGCTGCCAGTTAAGGGATTGAGAGAGGGGGTACATGTTAGTTGAGCAATGGATGAACAAGATATGCTGAGTAGGAGTATTCATGATAGATTGTAAGGAATCAAGACGGGGAGGAGGGAGACCGGCTAAGACTGAGCCATAGTAGTCAAGATGACCAAAAACTTTTGGAAAATAACAAACTTTTGAAAGTTAGAAACTACAATGGTACTGGTACTGCTTTGCCATAATAACTGTAAGTGTAATAACAAACAAAAACAATTTTTTATAAATTCTCCATTTAAATATTGTGTTTTAGTGTACTTGACAAATATGTGCAGTGGAATGATTGGCATGATAATGGAGCTAAGCATTCTGTTCTGTTTTTCATAATCTAGTTCACCCCTCTAGGCTTTCATAAAAAAAAGAGCTTGTTAAGAAGGTATACAAATAAATGAGACTGTAGGTTTTTTAACATTACTATGTATCCTTGTAAGTTTCCCTGCACCCCATGAAGACACTGAAAAATAATGTTTCTTTGGTAAATAAACTAAAATGAAAAAAATAAAATATATTTGTGTAAAAAATTAAAATGTAAAATTGAAAACATAGTCCATGAGTAGCTTTGATCGACACTTATTATTAATATGTTTTCTGTTACGTGAGAAACTAGGAGGGACATTGCACTTTTGGCTAGTCAGAAATACAAATATATTCTATTGAATTTTAATTTCTCTATTTTGAATCCAATTATGTTAATAACTTAAATTTCAGTGTTTGGCACTGGAACACAAAATAAGAACAAGAAAATACAGACTTGTAAGAAATGTAAATTGTAACCCAGGTGGTAATAAGAAAGGTAATACTTCATCAGATCAAGCTGGTGAAGTCCTTAATCTACCCCATATGAACACTGCCGAGAAACAGCTTGCTCAACATAGCCTTTTTCCTGGCAAACCTGTGTTAACCAGATGTGCCATCATTAAATGTGGGTCATTGAGGAGAGAAGCTGCAGTTTAATCATTATATCATAAGAAAGCATACAATTAAGCGACTAACTCAATCTTTTGGGAAAATAATATTAACATGTTTGTTTTCTAAAGTAAAAGTCTTATACAATTTCATATATAGTGATTGGACTTCATCACTCCATCATACACTTCCGCTATTGTTGCTGTTACAGTTTTTAATCTGCAACAAATAATATTTTCTACTCTATTTTCTTAAGTATTATTGCCATCTCAATAACAAATCTAGCTTAAAGAATAAACACTCAATCATCAAAAGACATGTTTTTTCCTGGCGTTTTTCATCAAGAAAAAAACGCAGGACAAAAACCCAAGTGGAAACCTAGCCTTATAGTGTCTTTTTGTTGAATCTAGATGTATACATGAATAAGGAACTGTGTTCAATAATAATGGACACATCAAATTATTAAACATGCCCTATATCTATACATATTTGAATTAGGGATTTTGGTAGATTCAAATTCCACTGATTTGTCCATTTAATAATAATGGTGATTTAAAGTGAGTTGGTATTGCATATTGCATTTGCAGGCACTTTTTTTAGTGCTGCATCTACCGACATGCATGGTTTTTAATGTGATGTATTTTTGTATTTTAATAATAAAAGTATATAATGCTTATGTTAGGGGTTAACATTTAGGAACATACTTGCACTGTCACTTTAAATTTTGGACTAGTTTCAATTTTGCACATTTGCTATTTGCACCTTTTGTGCTATTTGCAGTTTGCACAATTCATTGCACATTATTGGTACTCTTTGTTAGTATGTCTAGCAAATACCTATATTCACTATATGATATATCGTAGATATATTTAACATTTAAAGTTAATCCCCCAATCATGTTTGCACATTATAGCACTTTAAATTTAACATAATGAGCTCTTAGGGGCCTCAGAATATATTTCACATCACTTTAAAACATTACTGATTGTGCACAAACTGAATAGACTGTGTTACTATAGTAACAGGAACACAATGATGTTACACTGCACTTCCGGGTATGAGCAGTGTTATTACACACATGTTCACTAACGGCATTGACACGCCGATTTCAGCACACACCCACTCACTTCAGATTGGTGAGTTCTCAAGCTATTTTATTATAAATATGTGTTTGTTTTAGTTCAAATGTATGTCCTGATGAAAGTCAGCAATGACTGAAACGTCGACTTGACTTTGAATAAAATGAAATTGTCAATTTAAAGACCTGGAGTGCTGACCATCCTTTGAAAGTGTTTTATATATATATATACACACACCATTCAGCCATAATATTATGGTATCTGGCACCAAGACCTTAGCAGCAGATCCTTTAACTCCTGTCAGGGCCGGACTGGGACTGAAAAGCAGCCCTGGAAAAATTTGGAGACCAGCCCCATATAGTTTATCTCACGGTGAAGCTCTTATACCCACACGCACCCCTTATACATACCCGAGTCACACTATGTGCCATTCTTTTTATCTCATTATTTGTATTAAAAGGCTAGAAAGCAAAAGTGTTAAAAGGCCCTAATAAATTAAATAAATTACACATAATGGGATCAAAACATTTACTACTGCGAACATTTTTAGATGAAAGAGTTTATTCAGTGGAACAAAACACTGATCACATTATTCTTCACAATATTCTGGCAAGAAACTTTTATTTCTTTATTAATTCATGTACACTATTTTTTTCCATGTTTAATAAAAGCTATGATTGAGACTATGATTGAGACATATCATGGGGCACTCTGCCTCCAGAAAAGCCTTATGCCCCCCTATATGCCACTCTGCCTCCCTGATATGCTTTATACCCTTCTATATGCCACTCTGCCCCATAATATGCCTTTTAATCCCCTATATGCCACTCTGCCTCCAGAAATGCCTTTTACTCCCTATGTCACTCTGCCTCCAGAAATGCCTTATACCCGCCATATGCACTCTCCCTCCCTGATATGCCTCAACCCTCCTATATGCCCCTCTGCCCCGTGATATGCCTTTTAACCCCCTTTTTGCCACTCCACCTCCAGATATGCCTTTTGACCCCCTATATGTCACTCTGCATCCAGAAATGCCTTATACCCCTATATGCAACTCTGTCCCATGATATGCCTTCTAACCCCCTATATGCCACTCTGCCATATAGGGGGATAAAAGGCATATCATGGGACAGAGTGGCATATAGGGGGGTATAAGGCATTTCTGGAGGCAGAGTGGCAGGGGGTTAAAAGGCATATCATGGGGCACTCTGCCTATAGAAAAGCCTTATGCCCCCTTTATGCCACTCTGCCTCCACAATATGCTTTATACCCTCCTATATGCCCCTCTGCCCCATGACATCCCTTTTAACTCCCTTTATGCCACTCTGCCTCCAGATATGCCTTGACCCCCTATATGTCACTCTGCATCCAGAAATGCCTTATACCCCAATATGCCACTAT
>VKOC01001235.1:0-142652 GCA_009364415.1 Spea multiplicata | reverse complement strand
GCTTTATGTACAGGATTAACCTGTACAGATGGCATTCTGTCTTCTGCATGTTTTGAGAAGTTATAAAAACATTCCTATTTCAAGATTTTAGCTGGGTACCAAAGTAAAACCCATTGATTGGGTTTTACTAAAAGTTAATACTGATACTAAACCCTATGAATAGCCTCCTCCATAACATATTCATTGTTATTATTTCAATGTTTGTTTAAATTCATTATACATCGTGTGCCCTACTCAGATCCAGCCTTGGCACTGCCTGGAAAGATTCTTTTTTATTTTTAATTTTATGCTGCGTGAAGTGTACGTATGCAAGGCTTAAGAGCACATGAAATGAAAATTTGAGTTTTGCAATTTAGTAGAACATGCCTAGTGTATATAGGTGCAAATATTCATTTCCACAATGTCTGGCTCCCCCCCCACACATTTTTCTTATCTTATTTTTTTTTTTCTTGACATGAACAAGAAATCAAGCAGAATACCCAGGTAAACTTTAGAAATGTTAATGGTTGCCAGTCTTCGTTAATTAGCAATCGCTGGCTTTTCCTGAACGTCAAACTCTGACAGACCAATGTCTGACATTTTGCTTTTAATTACCAATGCTAATTACAATTGATTAGATGCATTTGTTACCTCAAGTGGCATTACATTAGGAATGACTTGATTATCTAGAATAATTAAAGGAATTAAATATTTAAGGTGAAGTGCTTTACCTGCCTTCAAGCCAATGTTTACTAACATCTGTTGTCTTTATTACCCAGGAGTCTTGATTGGTCCTTTTTCATTGCAAAGGCTCAAAGCTTAATTTGTGTTTAGTATAACATGTGTTTATTATACACAAGATGGCCTTACCTTATGCTGCTGCCTTGGGCCCTGGGGGGCCAGCAACATAACTTGTACCTGTTCTAATTGTTACATGCTAAGTAGTAGTCTAAGTTAACCCTTTTACGTCCAAGGGTTTAAAAATACATTCCATCCAAAATTATTTGACAATTTTTGTGAAGTGTTTGTTCACTGCCAAATCCCAATTTTAATGTTTGCTGCAACCACCTAAAATGTATTCACTTTTACCTGCCAGAAAATGACTGAATGAGTGGCAATCTTTGACTATGCTCATGGGAAAAAGTTTAATTTTTCAAACTTTTGTCGATAAGCAATGTTGGACTGGTATATATATTGTCCCCAGGGTCCATTGACAACCCACAATGCCAGACAAAACGTGCATATTCACACTGACAGCTGTCTTCTTATATGGTGCCCTGTAACATCATGTTATATGACCCTGGTGAAAGTTCACCTTCCACAGAAGGACAGCACAGTGTTAAGGGTCGTGTTAGGCTGGCCATCCATCCTGAAATCAGGCTGGCCTGGGTGGTTACTTGCCCACCCTTCCAAAAACTGTGACTAGGGCAACCATATATCTTTTTGTAAAAAGTTTTTGGGTGTAGGCAACTCATACCCAACAAGTATTCTAAGATTTTAAAGAGGATAAGGAAACAGACCAAGGGGCTTTGTTCCTGATAAGGTATTGCTGCTTCATACATAGAAGAAGAAATAAAATTTGAATTTGACATCTTGTATGAACGCTTCTGTTACTGGAGTGCGAACTATGCAACATGTTTGCCTGTTTTAGAGAGACAAGTTGCCGTGAAATAATTTAAAGACCAGCTTTTAGTTAATAATGAATGATCTTTCCCTTAACTTGTCACCTTATTGTGCTATTTAATTTGATCACATTTAATAACATGGTGGCACTCCGTGCAATGCCCATTGTAATTCATTAATGAATTGAATTAATGCTTCACTTTTTCTGGTAATGTGTTCTACCCCGTAATTTACATATTTTGAGCTTAAATGTCAAATGAATGCAGTTTTCCCCATAAACCAATACAAAGCCACACTACCAGAAATCTAAAGCAGTGCAGAGTTGTGAGTATTATATACACTTAGAATAAAATATTTAACACCAAATGTGCAGATTGTCAGAAGCTGAATTAATGGACAACGCCTCATGCAATTTACAATAAAGCAAGATATTCAAGGGTCAGGCTCTTTAGTGCATGGAAATACTGTCAAGTGGTTCTTGCCGTCAAAATTCTGTGTTTCTAGGTTGCTAGGGCCTCCTCTGATCTCCACAACTAAGCCCTTTTGTATATTACAATGAGATTATATATTATTGTGAAAATAGATATAGGCTTTTGAGCAAGGTCAAGTGATTTCCCCATAAGCAAATGTTCTTAAAAAAAAATTTAATACACTGCAACTACATTATGCCAACACGTCAGAATTAGATGTGTGTATACATAATACATAAAATAAACAGAATTGTGGTTATTTGAAAGGACATTCTACCCATCATACTTTAATGCATCAAGTAGTTGAGGTCCTTTTACATTTTTAATGTGCCCTTTTGCAGAATCCTCCCATATTTGCCCATCCCACTGGAATTTTAAGTACAAGAAACACGGTCGAATGAACACATCTCCTTACGTGTCATATTCTTGCCGCCAGTGAGCTCCAACGTTGGCTTAGTGATTCAGTTTATTCAGATCCTCATGGGCATGGGCAGAAAGCAGTCTCATACATTTTAATGTGAGCATTTTCTTGCCACTAATTGGCTGCTTTAAGCTGCCAGTCAGTGGCAAGAATCATTGAAACACAGAGAACAACTTCAGCAGCAAAGCTGCAGCTTCTATCTCAGAGAAGAGCCCTAAATAAGACAACACTACATCACCGTCTTTTACCAGCAGAATACGTTTAAGTAAGTCATATGTTTAAACTGTTCATTATATAATACCAATGTCAATTAGTATGTTGTATAAAAGAATAGGGGTCAGCATGCGGTGCAAGGAATAGCAGGCAATATTAACTAAAGTTGGCCGATAGGTGCTAAGCGTTAACAGAAGCAAGAAATCATAAACAGCTCTTTACAGTTAGCTGTCACTTTGAGTGCTTTGTTCTTAGGTTTCTGGCAATGATCTATTATTCCCATTTGTAATGAAATTTCATTTTGTGGTAACAAATAGATAACACTCCTCTTAGAGCTAGATTTTTTAAGAAGGATTAGAAATGTGATTTCTGGTGCTTGCAGGTGGATTTTGAAATTGCAATACTCAGGCTTGATGACCCAAATTAATCATGAAAGCAATAAAACACAAGGCTCCCAAAAATGAGCTGATTTGAGGGAGAAAATTGTGTGACATTCTTTGCATTATGATGAAAGCTGTCACTGCAAGTTAGTATCTGCCTGCTGATGAGGTCAATGCCAGTAGCCCACAGGCTAAAAGATCATTGAGACAACATAAGAAAAAAAACGATCTACATGATAGAGAGTCTCCACAGCTTGTTCATATGTTTTTTTCTAAATAACGTGATGTGAAAAATTTATAGCAATGTAATGATGCCCATTAATTTGCTGCTAATAAGAATACTAGCAAAAAAAAAACCATAAAAAGTTATGCTTGCAGCCTTTTACATCATTCCATTGTTATGATTGCAGCCATTACTCATATATTAATATGTAGGATTGTGTTCTTATTTTAATGTATGTATTTTGTATGTATCATTAAATAACAGATTTAAATAAATATAAAATCAAAAGCATACTAGAGCTATCATATTAACGCATCCTAAGCTGACATTATAACCAGATTTATCTAGATGATATGTTATGATAGATACCCATATATGTAGAAATGTATACACTACATTTATATTTGTCCACGTACCCAGTGGCAAATTCTGGCATAGGACATCTAGGCAAAGGCCAAGGTCATGGGCGTAGGAAGCCCTAAAAATCTGGGAGGATAGCATTTTCCCCCATCAGATACCTCTTTCCTCACTATCTCCTACCCCACTTTCTCCCCATCTCTTTTTTTGCAAACAAGTACAATAATATATAACTTGAAACATTGGTAAAAATAATGTACATATACATTATTAAATATAGGAAAAAAACAACATCTTTGTAACAAAAACATTTTTTTTAAATATTGAACAATTGGACCCCAGGAAAGCATTTCCTTGGGCCCCCCTCCACGCTCCCTAGCATGCAATCACCCCCTCTGCTCAGGATTGAAGGTATAGATCAAATAACATATAATCAATAACAGAATCAGACATACAAATCCACAGGTATACAATAACAATGTATGGAAACAATGTTTGCAGAGTCCCCTGTCGTCCGCTAGGGGCAGCCTTTCCCAGTTTCTGCAGCGAGGATCCACTTCCTGACCAGCCTAAAAGCTACAGTTATTGGCAAGGATGTTTGCCAGGCCTTGCATCGATTACAGAGGATTAAACAAGATAACCATTAAGAACAAGTATCCACTTCCCCTCATAACAGAAATTTATGATCAACTTAAAGGTGCTGCTGTATTCACTAAACTTGACCTACGAGGGGCATATAATTTGATTCGTATCCAAGAGGGTGACGAATGGAAGACCGCTTTCAATACAAGGTACGGGCATTATGAATACCTTGTGATGCCTTTTGGATTATGTAATACTATCTCAATCCTTCTCTTCCTTGCACCACAAACCCTGGGTTCATCCCTGACCCTTTAACACCATACACTGAGACACACACTTATGTCAATACCATACACTAACACACTCACATGCACACACATGTTGACACTAAATACTAACACTCATACTTATGCTAACACTAAACACATACCATTTAGTCACACATGCTAACACTAAACACTAACACACTCATTTTAACAGTATACACTAACGTACACACACACCCACCAGATGCTGACACCATACAGTGACACACATACACACATGCTAAAACTATATGCTCACACACACATGCAAACTCTACTATCATATGGTAACATGCCTACCTCAGGGCATTATGTGACCCAGCTGTGCACCTCAGTTACCAGGTGCTTGTATATAATTAATAAGTAAACAAACTAGTACTATAAGTGCAATATTTAGAATGCAATATTAAAATGTAAACACAAGGCTTCAGATTGTGCTTACCCCTTATTGATACAGTTTCTTGCAGTCATAACATCTAATACAGATATTTTTTTAAATAAGTGATATATATCACCTTTTGTAAGTCATATATGCATATGCACATGTAATTTAAACAGTATGCATGCTTTATTATAACAAAAAATTGTATTCGTGTATTCGTGACCCAAAATCTGTGTCACAAAAGAAAAGTTAACAATACTATAGAAGTAGCTGTTAGCAATGAATTCTATGAGGTCAGTATAGTTGAAATCTGCAGTCTGAAGTAGTTTCTTATAATTGGCTTAACACCAAATACTAACATAATGATAAAGCCTGCAACCATAGGGCAGGCTGACATGAGGTTGTGGGGGCAAACAAAGGTCAGGGTTAGCATTGACAGGTATAGGCTGTGGGGTCAAGAAAAGGTCAGTGAGTTGTTTTAAAAAAAAAAAAATGTGAAGCTTATGTAAGGTTTTGCGCTGTTGCGCATGCGCTAGCGCTTTGCCGCGTTTTTTGAATGCCTCGCGCTGCTGCGTGCATACCTCGCGGGCGCCTCGCGCTGCGCTATGGGCGGGAAAAACACCTATAAATAGAGTGCGTTTGAGGGAGCTGTTTCACTTACCTGGCGAACCGCTGAGCCGATACTGCACTGACCGTTGAGTCTGGTGAGCAGTGGCGAGGCTGGTAAGCTGAAGACGTCATGGAGGAATTGATGAAAATGCTTCAGGAGCGGGTTGCCGGCGAAGGAGGAGAAGAATGGCTTCGTGGATGTCTTCTGGCTTCTTCGGTTACAGATGAAGATGTTCTTGATCCGACGGTTGCTGAAGACGAAGTGGCGGAGGAAGAGCCGGTGGACGTTTATATACCGGCGAAGATCCCACAAGATGGCGCTCTATCGCGGGATTTCCGCGGTTCAGCTGGATCAGGTGATAGGGTCAGGGTTACGTCGGATAGACGTAGCAGACCCGGAAGAAAGATTTCTGATGCCGGACAAATGAAGAAAAGACCCGCTTCTCGGGTGAAGAATGTCCCTAAGCGTTCCAGGACAACACAGGATCCGGGTGAAGGATGCAGCACACAGCTGAGCAGCCGGGGTAGGCGTCCATCACAGGCTGTCCCAGATGCTGCAGAACATCTTGAGGCTGTACAGAGTGGCTTGAGAGCTGATGGCAGAGCTGGTGAAGGTGGTGAGTCTGTGGGTTTTTCTGCTAATACTTTTAATGAAGCGGTTTCAGCTTTTATGGATGTTTTAAAAGGTTTTCAGAAGCAAAGTCCAGCTCAGGCTTGGGTACCATCTGGAAATGTTGGTGTTAAAAGTAGTGTAGTGAATGAAGCCTGCATGAAGGAAGTAATGTCATGTGAGGTTTCCCCCCTGGGTTTTCATTTAAGTAAAGTTATTAAAGAAAAAATATGGAATGATGAATATTTGGATATTTTATCGTTACTGCCTGCTTCCAAAGAATTTTTGATGAAGTCTGATAAAGAGGAAGAAAGACGTAGACCGGTAGCGAGGTCATTTAATAATTGGTTGCAGGCGTTTTGTATATTTTCAAGCGTTTACTGTGAGAAACATATGGAATGCAGTGCAGGTCTTTTCCAGCATCTTGATGCGGTGTTGGAAGCATACAAGAATTTTGGAGGTTTAGCGTGGTTTCATTATGATGAAACTTTCAGACAAAAAATGTCTGTGCATAAGAATTTAAAGTGGGGGATGAAGGATGTAGGCTCATGGGTAAGCATTATGTTACCTCAGAGAAATGTGTCTAGCTTCAGGTCAACGGGAAATGGGTCACATTCACAACCTAATAGACAAAAAGGTTTTTGCTGGTCTTTCAATGAGAACCAATGTAAGTGGCCTAATACGTGTAAGTTTAAACATGAATGTTCAGTTTGTTCGGGTAATCACCCAGCTTTCCGTTGTTTTCGTAAGAATTTGTTTAATGCAGGAAAAGATGTTCCCAAAGGCAGTGACGCCGGTGAGGCTAGCAAGTCTGCTCCCCTTTTTAGGCAGGTATCCAAACCGACAGATGGCTAAGTTGCTTTATGATGGCTTTAATGAAGGTTTTAAGATTCCTATTTATAATAAAGAAGGTATGGTGTGGGTGGATAATTTAAAGTCTGTTAAGGCCAATGAGGATGTGGTTAGGCTTAAAATAAGTAAAGAATTAAGTTTGGGAAGGATTGCTGGTCCGTTCAATAAGCCGCCTTTCTCTTGTTTCCGTCTTTCCCCGCTTGGTTTAGTGCCCAAGAAAGAACCTGGTTCTTTTAGGTTAATCCACCATTTGTCATTTCCGCATGGTGGCTCTTTAAATGATGAAGTCATAAAAGAGGATTTTTCGGTGCATTATGCATCATTTGATGATGCGCTTAAGTGGGTTCGTTTGATGGGAAAAAATGCTTTATTAGCTAAGGTTGACATCGAAGCGGCTTTCCGGTTGCTCCCTATACATCCTGATTGTTTTCGATCGCTTGGTTTTCAATTTGACGGTTTATTTTATTTTGATAAATGTTTGCCGATGGGTTGCGCAGTGTCTTGTTTCTATTTTGAGGCGTTTTCAACATTTTTAGAATGGGTTTTTAGGGATGTTTCAGGTTTTGATTCAGTAGTGCATTATTTGGATGATTTTTTATTTATTGGTAGGGCGGATTCTGATGACTGTTTGGCTATGCTTAATATGTTTTTGCATTTAGCAGATAGTTTTGGTGTTCCATTAGCTGCTGATAAAACAGTTTTTCCGTCTACAGAGTTGCAGTTTTTAGGAATAGTTATTGATACACAGAATATGTGCTTTAAACTTCCTGTTGATAAGATTAGTAAGATGAGACGGTTTATTCGTAAAGTTTTAGGTAGTCATAAATTAAAGGTTAAGGAGTTTCATTCATTGCTAGGAATGTTTAATTTTGCATCTAGGGTAATGCCTATGGGTAGAGTTTTCTCTAGGCATATAGCGAGGGCCATTGCAGGGAAGAAGATACCTCACCATAGGGTTAGGATAACGAAGCAGATAAGGGAGGATCTTAAAGTATGGGATTTGTTTTTGCGTAATTTTAATGGTTCTGCTATTTGGCAAGAAGAATTTGTGGATAGTGATGCTATGGAATTCTTTACTGACGCTGCTGGAGCTACTGGTTTTGGAATATTTTGGAGTGGGAAGTGGGCGGTAGCGGAATGGCCGGTTACCTGGGTTGAGGCCGGTTGGATTAAAAATATGGTTAGAGTTATTTCCAGTAGTTGTAGCATTCGAATTGTGGTCTGGCCAATGGGCCAATAAAAGGATTTTGCTTCATTGCGATAATATGGGCGTGGTTTGGGTGATCAATACTTTACGGGCTAAATCTATTCCTGTGATTAATTTATTAAGACATTTAGTGTTTTTATGTTTGAGAGGTAACATTTGGCTTAAAGCAAAACATATTCCGGGCAATAAGAATATCTTGGCTGATGCGCTGTCTCGTTTCAATTTCAAGCTGTTCAGGACGTTGGCGCCACAAGCAGATGCGGAAGGGCTGGTAGTTCCGGAGTCAGTCTGGGACTTGACTTCACCCAGTTAAGTAATTTGTTGGTGAAATCTGTCTCAAAGAATACCTGGGAGGGTTACTCCAAGGCTTTTAAGGCTTGGTCTGATTTTGTTCAAAGCAGGAATTTAGATGTTTTTGATGGGAGTATAGATGGAGCTTTATCTTTCGTGCTTAGCTTAATTGATAAGGGTGTTGCGAAATCTAGTATAGATAGATGTTTATTTGGTGTAGCTTTCTTTTTTAAGTTGGCCGGTAAGCAGCATTCTTTTAGGGATTTTTTGATTAAGCAGCTTCTTAAAGGGTATCATAATAGAGCCAGGATTCCTGATGATAGGAAGCCATTGTCTTCAGGGGTTTTACATAATCTAATAGGTGTTCTATATAGAATTTGTTGGGATGAGTTTGAATGTAAATTATTTAAAGCTGCTTTTGTTATAGCTTTTTTCGGAGCTTTTAGGATTAGTGAATTAGTAGCTAATAATAAGGATGGTGGGTCGGGTTTACGGGATAGGGATGTAATATGTGGTGTTAATTTAAGATTGTTTGTACGTACTTCCAAGACGGATAAGGAGGCCAGAGGTTGTTGGGTTGTCTTGAACAAGTTGGAGGGTTCGGATATTTGTCCGGTTGCAGCTGCAGCGGAGTTCAATGAAGTTCGGCCTGGGTTTATTGGGAATTGGTTAGTGCATCGGTCAGGTTTACCACTGACCAGGTTCCAATTTAGGAGGATTTTGAGTTTGGGGTTGAAAGAATTGGGTTTAGATAATGAAAAATATACGACTCATTCTTTCCGAATTGGTGCTGCTACGGAGGCTGCTTTATTGGGTTTGGATGAGTCAGTGATTAAGAGGTTGGGTAGGTGGCAGTCTAATCGTTTTAAAATATACGTTAGGCCAAATTTGTTATAAGCTTGTTATTCTATTGGGTATTTGTTAACTTTGCATTTCTTTCAGGTCATCCAACCTTTATAGTTTGGATTATTGGGCATTCTTTTGTTTTTTGGGCCCAACGAAGAGCAGCAGCAAGAAGCTATGGAGAGAATTTAGGGTTTGATAAGAAGGACATCTCTATTTATTGGCTAGGGGTACGGGGTTTAAGGGTGAATAATTTAAGGGATTGCATAGAAGAGTGTATAGATCATTTTCCATGGCCTAATGCCATAATAATGCATTGTGGTGGGAATGACATGGGGACAATGAAATCGTTAGATTTAATAATGTTTTGTAAAAGTTTAATTTTATGTGTTAAAGAATGTTTTAAGGATGTGTTATTGATATGGTCCGAAATGATTCCACGCCTCCTGTGGCTGCAGAGGCCAGAATTAAAGGCGTTGGAGAGAGTACGTCGCAAATTTAATAGAGCACTTGAAAAATTTATGCTATTAGAAGGAGGTTTTTCTTTTCGTCATTCTGATTTAGAAGGAGGGTGTGTGGGTCTTTATAGACCGGATGGTGTTCATTTGTCGGATATTGGTAATGATATATTTAATGTTGATTTGCAGTGCATGGTTGAGCAGGCCGTGGTTTGGTGGGGTAGGGCCTCAAATGGGCATTAGAGCGCATTTGAGGCGGTTGGGTGAACTGTAAGTTTTAGTTATGCCGGCTGGCTTTTATGGCGGTTTGGCAAGGTTATATGTTTTAGTCGGAGGCTCTGGGTTTGTGCCAAGGGCTTGTTATAATTTGATACAATGGTTACAAGGTTATATCGTTATATTTGAAGTTTGTATGTTTAATAAACTAAATAAAAGTCACGGCCTGTTTCATCCAAGCTTGGTGTGTTTGTGTTTATTAATGTATATATGTGTGGTTTATTTTATTTAATGTCCCTTACAACCTCATGATAAAGCCTGCAACCATAGGGCAGGCTGACATGAGGTTGTGGGGGCAAACAAAGGTCAGGGTTAGCATTGACAGGTATAGGCTGTGGGGTCAAGAAAAGGTCAGTGAGTTGTTTTAAAAAAAAAAAAATGTGAAGCTTATGTAAGGTTTTGCGCTGTTGCGCATGCGCTAGCGCTTTGCCGCGTTTTTTGAATGCCTCGCGCTGCTGCGTGCATACCTCGCGGGCGCCTCGCGCTGCGCTATGGGCGGGAAAAACACCTATAAATAGAGTGCGTTTGAGGGAGCTTTTCACTTACCTGGCGAACCGCTGAGCCGATACTGCACTGACCGTTGAGTCTGGTGAGCAGTGGCGAGGCTGGTAAGCTGAAGACGTCATGGAGGAATTGATGAAAATGCGCCCGCCCACCCACCCTGTATTTTAATTTTGTATTTATTGTCGTGGCTTTTATCGGGGTATAGTTATCCTATAATGTTAGGATGAACTGTATGTTTTAGTTATGCCGGCTGGCTTTTATGGCGGTTTGGCAAGGTTATATGTTTTAGTCGGAGGCTCTGGGTTGTGTGCCAAGGGCTTGTTATAATTTGATACAATGGTTACAAGGTTATATCGTTATATTTGAAGTTTGTATGTTTAATAAACTAAATAAAAGTCACGGCCTGTTTCATCCAAGCTTGGTGTGTTTGTGTTTATTAATGTATATATGTGTGGTTTATTTTATTTAATGTCCCTTACAACCTCATGTCCGTCCAGCCGGTAATGATACACATATTCCATGCCCCTTTGCTCCTGATCCAGGAAGATTATGTAGACCTTGTTCAAATCTCAGTATACCGAATCACAGTAAATCCTGTTATGTTTCAGGTATTGGTCACAGACATTCCAGGACAGGACATTGAATTTAATGTGTTTGATAAAGATATTGACTCGGACGACTCCTTGGGAAGGTCAGTATATGTTTTATGTCTGGCCCCTGTTAGAAAGAATGTATGGTCTCCGTAACATGCTAAATGCGCCCAAATAGCATGCCCGTGCTAAAAGGAAACTTTGCACCTTAATTTTTTATTTTTCAGTTCCAAAATCCCAGATTTCCAAGTGATTTTTTTTTTTCTTCATAATTTTGCCAGCTGTGGTTTACTTTTATTAACTGGCTGAAGATGGTAGTATTGGCATTTTGAGGATGTTTCTATTTTGTTTCCTCTCATTCTTTTCCAGCTGTAAAGTCAACGTGAAGAACATTCTGAAAATGAAAACAATCGATGAGGTAAAATCTATTATTAGAATATTGAAAATATAAGCTATATATAATATAAATACATTAGAATATTGTCTACCTCTTTAGATTATAAATTATGAGTTTTTACCTCTAAGCTTATTTATTTAGTTTTTCTATAGATTTTATTTTTTATATAGTTGCCTGGAACTTGACACCATTTAATTAATTAATAAATCTTCTTGTCTATCGCACTCAGTGGCTGCCCTTGCAGGAAGTGAAATCTGGGAGGCTGCATGTCCGAATTGAGTGTTTATCTCTTCTTATGGAGGCTGCACACCTGGAACAGGTAGCGTGTTCTTATACTTTTTATTCCATGCGATGGTTTTTATCCTCTGCGCAAAGTCGCTTAGATGTTTTTCTTCCAGGTGCTGATGATAAACAGCCTAAGCCAGCCGGCTAACAGCGAAGAGTTCTCTGCAGCCATCCTCTTTGTCTATCTGGAACGTGCCAGTGATCTGCCGGTGGGTTTCTTTTCCAAGTTCCTGGTCATGTTCTTTAACACGCTGTGCTTTCTGCCACCACAATCGCAATAACTAACCCCTAACAGCATCATATTTAAAATATATGTTCTTTGTCGAGAAACTCATGATGGTGTCTTTGTAAAACAGATGCGGAAAGGTACACAATCTCCTGCAGCAAGTGCAGAGTTAACTGTGAAGAAAGTCACTTACAAGACCAAGGTAACTCTACAAAATATCTGACTTCGAATTAAGTTTTTTTTATATATATATATAATATATATATATACTTGAAAAATATGTTTATGTCTAAATACAATTTTTTCATCTTTTATTTCATGAAATACTGCATTAACAGACATTCTATTAAAAAATAGACACCTGCCTATAGAAGCAAGTAAGGAATGCTGCGCCAAATAATTTGACCTAGATCTGACCTTTAAGAATTTGCCCTTTTTTTTTTACAAATAATCTTATCTGCTATTTGGTGGTGTGGCTCGGTTATGAAATCTCTTCTGCAGATTGTCTTGTTGCATTTACTAGAAACTGGCATAAGCAGACAATGAAGCTGTAGCCAACTAGCCACCATGGCATGGGAACAATATAATTCTTTGTTAGATTTCTGGGTTACTGTAAATATGACTGCAAAAGTATTGCCGCCATAGGAAAACATTTGTCCACAGTTATATATGTTGCAGTTGAATTCCTGTTTTGTAATAAGTTACAGAGAAGCATGAACTTATTCTACAGAAAGCTAACTCGTAGTTCTCATGGATAACAGAACAGCGATATGTTTATCTTTATCATAGACAATGATAGAATTTATGTTAATTTTGGTGGCTCCACATAAAAAATAGAATGAGACAAATATGTTTTGTTCCTTTCACTCCTCTTGGTGCAGCAAAGCTTTTTAGTTTCTTTCCTTGGCTCATGTCTCAATCTCCCTTCAGTTTGAAGGAACTTGTGAAAAATAGAAGGCCTTGAGACTTGATGTATCTTATCCAAGCTGTTTGTTAACTTACATTTTTCTCAAAAGCATTTTATTTGATAAAGGGAAATGAGCCAAGGGCCAGATTGACTTAGTGGGAAAGGAATGAGCCAGAGCTAAAATTCTCCTCCCATTCTGTCTTGAATGAGTGATTGAGTTTTAGGGAAACTTCTCAACCTGTGGTCCTCAAAAATCTCTAGCTTCCAAAAGTTATATGCTCTCGAATTCTGTCCAGTTCCTGATGTGTTTGGTTTTCAAACGTACTGGAAGCGAAAGAAGGGAACACCTTTGGTAAATATTGTCTTTCTGTGTAGAACATAAACATGGTAGTTGTCAAAATGCAAACTCAATGAGGAGGAGTTTTGTTTTGTCTTGAATATATGTGTTATGCTTCTTTTCAGACAGCTTCGAAGAACACTTCTCCTGTGTGGGACGAAAGCTTTATATTCCTGATCAAGAACCCTGCTAGCGAAATGCTACAGCTCCAGGTTATTATGAATCTTGACTATCAGTTTTCCATTTCTGGTTGCAGGTTATGATGTTTTCATACCTCTTTGTTGATGTATCTTCCTGTTTTGCAGTGGCTGACTTTTTCACATTTATTGCAGGTCCGTGATGAGTCTCAGAATTCTTTGGGATCGCTTACGATGCCAGTTTCTGATCTCCTGACTGCAGACTGCCTAACTCTTGACAAATGGTTTAAGCTGAGTTCATCGGGACCTCACTGTCAGGTTCTCATGAGACTGCAGATGAGGGTAAGATCAAGATATTAATTTCATGCGCTCATTGGGTTTTATCAGTTTAGGCACCTCTCTCAATAGGAAGAAAAAATTATAATGTTAGTGAAAGCAATTGATATCTTTCCAACGTGTGCCAGAGAAGATAGGACAAAGAAATGTGTTATGCCTTTCAGTGGACCACAATTCATGGAGTCCTATGTACAGTAACCTATGTTTTTCAGGTCCCTTCTTTAAAATGTTAGCAACAATTGTGTTCAAAGCTTTAAAGTACAGCATTACTATCCTATCAAATGTATTTACTAATAATGTATCTCCCTTAGATTCTGTCCTCTCCAAATGTCAGTCCAGAACTCCAGGCCCTCAGCCTTGCCTCTGGTGATCCACAAAGACCCCCAAGTCCTGAAAACACGTCTGACTTTTTGCCTGCAGCGGGAGACAGCGACCCTGCTATTTCTTCCACCCAAGGGGATCTCCGCCAGAGACTGCCATACACAAATAGGTGAGATGCAAAATGAGATGTTCACCAAAGATAAGGAGCATTGATTTAATCCACAATTTCCTAGTTTATTTTTTAGATTGATTTAAAATCTTAGGACCAACTTACATATATACTTACTGCTCACTATTAAATGCTAATGAAGTGTATGTAGACAGGCCAAGTATAGCAACAAGCAAATCTGCCCTTGCAGATTTCAGCTCTTAAGTTTGCCTACCTACCCTTTATCCCAACTTCTCCACAATATCGGGACAGGAGACCAAGGAAAAGCAGGACTAAAACGTAATTATGTTTTAACATTGAGTTTGGGCTTTGTGGCGTTCTACTTCATCAATTAGAACAAATTAAAGCATGAATAAGTAAATATACTCTTATTGGTTCTATTTATGTAAAAAAAGACTATTTTTAGAGCAGCAGTACAGTTTGATTTTTTTTTTTGTAAGAAATATTTTTAAATGAATATTTAAACCTGTTCGTCTGTACTGTATATACTGATCTCTTTAGAATGAACAGTCAAGAATGTATGTTTTCTATTTTCACAGTGATCCCAATTCCACGGATTCTCCCTTGGGACAGTTACGTGTGACGGTATACTACCCTGCTAAAGAGGGCAGGCTTGTGGCAGTGATTCACAGCTGCAGGTAACATCGTCGTCTCCTCCTTATTACTAACTATCCTACTTTAAGTCTTGTATTATCAATTTATTTAATCAAGATATCAGCCGTAATAATAATGACATAAGGGTTTGAATATATAATTGGACTTTATTAGCCAAATTTCTTTGAAATAGGTTAGATTATGTATCCACAATTCACTTAATTGTGGTCTTGGAAATGGGGGCCAAGTATGTGTAAAATCCACTTACCAGTAGAGTTAAGGATATAATGTAGCCATGTTTCCGAGATTAAGATTTAGAAAAATAAATCACTGGGTTTCTGATTTGAATTGTATGTGTCCCTTATTTGCAAAGATCATTGTTGTGTAAGTTCTGTGTGATCTGGAGTGTTAGAGCGAATGCTTGAATTCACTGGTTGGAATCCAATGGCTGGGTTGAGAATGTGTACATAATCACATAGCAACACAGTAATAAAATGAAAACAATTACCCACTGTAAAAAAAGAAACCCACACACATGTGCATGTTCTGTTCACCATTATAAATGTATAACTGCTCCACTAACTTGGCAGAAACCTGGGCCTTTCATCCCGGGAACCTCCTGATCCTTACCTGTCCATGGTTTTGCAACCAGACAAGACCCGTACAACAAAACGCAAAACCAGTGTGAGAAAAAGGACCAGCAACCCAGAATTTAATGAAAAGTGAGTCTCCTGAGATGTTTTGAATTGCGTACATATACTAATAATGCTTTTGAGCCTAGCCAAAGTTGACTAACCTCAATATGAAGCCTATATATATATATATATATAGTACATGGACGGATTTCTCTGCTTTTAGATCCTTTAGAATATGACATTTCATGCATAAGTTGGCTTCTTTACGTTTCAACTATTACTTTTTTGTTTATATTCTGCATTGTGTCAAGGTAAAGTTTAGTGTTTACCTGACCCGACGTGATGTTTGTTTTGCAGAGTTGAGTGGGAGATGTCAATTGAAGAGGCATCAAAGAGGAAGCTGGAAATATCTGTGAAAAACAGTGTGTCCTTTATGTCTAGTAAAAAGGAGCTGCTTGGAAAGGTGAGGTCTTGTGTACTTTTTCTGCAGCCTGTTGTTATCGCTTGTATTTTTAACTGCCACATTTATTGGTAGTTTCTTTTCAATGAGTTGGCTGCAGCGGGTTGAACTTTATGAAGATCCATCTTATGTGTGGTTGAGGCATATGGGAGCCATAAAAATGCCACCTATACTGACACTTACCTTTAATTATTCACACGCACTAAGGAAAGCAAAATATTCTTCAAGCTCTTTGATAATAAAAATAATGCCGAAAGACACTTATTGTGTGTTTTTAATCATGATCTAGGTTTTCATAGACCTTTCCCAAGTGGATCTTTCAAAAGGACAGAGTCAATGGTGAGTATATTCTTATTATACAAACGTTATTTTATACTTAGACCGTATGTACCGTTACTATGCAGTCGTTTCTGCGTAGCAGTTCCATTAGTGTCTGAATTACCATTCATTTGTGTACAATGTATTTCTCTTGTTACTTAGCAAAATTAACAAATTTGTTCCCATCGCTAGATTGCGAGCAGGATCCTCGACTTGGTCTTATCTGTCAATTCTACCCTGAATACGTGTATTGTTTTAAGCTCTGTGTAAATTGCTGCCGATATGTAAATTAAATAAGATAATGATAATAATATTCAGATTTTCCCAACAGGTACGACCTGAAGGATGAATAAACCAAGCACCTTACGTGGGAATGCTTTATTTTGTGACCAAGCTCTTTGTTCCTGGCAACGCTATTAGCTGCATCCCACGTCCCTTTCCGTCCTGTCCAGCGTTCTGAAAACTGAGCTTAACACGGGATGGCTATTAAATATAATAGAAGTGTAAATCTGCAGCTGCCCCCAATGAAGACTCTCTTAATTCAAAACAGGCAATTTGTGGGACCTGCTCTTTCGCCTTAACATGTAGTGTAACCTGCTGTACTACCAGCAGGGGGATTACCGGTTGTCAGTATATGAGTGCTTCATGTGAAGACAATAATGCGAGTGTGTGTGAATGTCTACATGCCCCATGTCTACTGTTATTTATAAAGTGTAAGAGCACGGCAAATTTGATGCTATGAAAACCTCACCATGCCAAAGTACATCATATCACCTCATTCTAATTTAACCCTTTTTAGAACGCATGCTGTGCAACACTGCGAGTTGAGTTTGTTGTGCATCCTGTTTGAGGTGAAAGAATTGATGAACACTCCAGCATACTTTTAAGTGGATATTGGAATTCATTTTGCATGGACCCAAAATGTTTGCATGAAAATAAGTGCATTTTCTGTTCATCCCGTCTCATCCCCTGCCCCACATTGTTGCTCTTACATTAATCAAGGAGTGTGCTTAAGTATGTTTCCGGGAAATGCACCGCAGTGTCCGTGCTAAAGTCAGTGGAAGCTCAGCTCCCATACTTGTTCAGCTCCCTTTGACCCCCACTATGTTCAGTAGAAGCTAAACATTCTATTAAAAAACAATATGTACTGATTTGCGTAAACACATTGGACTCCATACAAAATGGTGGACTGGAGTATCCCATTGATGTCTATACATAGTATCACCTACCTATGCCAGTGTGGTATATGTAAGATTATGTTATGCACCACATTATATTGTTGCCAGTTGTTGTCTTGACCAGGTGTTATGTCCCACTTGCCAGCAGTCCTGTCTATTGGCTGCGCATGTGCAGTGTCTGTTTAAAGTGGAACATGTGCAATGACCGGGCCTTAAATTAGTTGGGGTGTAATGTGATGCCAAGATGTACTATGAGCAGGGTGTGACACCATGAAGAAATATAAAGGATTCTGTTTACATTAATGTTTTTTTTTTTTATTTATCTGGAAAAATAGCTGGGCACATGAAAATAAGGGGCCATTTTTTAATCAGTGTTTGATGGCCCCAAGCTTTTTAATCTGGCCTTGGCTACAACAGAAGAATGAGCTTGATGTGACATTATAATGCAGGCCTCTGTTTACTACCATGTTTCTATAGTAGAGTAATGTATCAAGCCAAAGACTCCTTCATAGCAATCACAAGTGTTTGTATGCATAATAAGTAGAGCCATGTGTCGTCACTGTACAATTTTCATGTATAATCAAACCCACCTTTTACTATGAAACGTACCATTTCTCTACATTGTTGGATTGTTTTTTTCCTTACACCGTTTCTCTTTTCCAGATATGCTTTTAACATTTTTAATACTAGACATTTTTTACTGCATTTGTTTACATGTTTTAGATCTGTATGGTTTCATTTAGCTGTTTGTTGTTTCTTTTTTTAAAGGTTTATATTATTCACTTTTGTACTTTTTGTTAGACACCAAATATGTGAAAGTTTGCAGTTTCCTAATTTGAAAGAAAGTGATGTAAGTTTGTTTGTTTTCTTAATGGGGGGAGGACACAGAATTTTAAGGCAGATAAGAATGCTATTTTAAGTGTGACTGGCTGCTAGCGGATGTTGAACTGTCCATAATTGGGCATTTTACTAGCAGTAAGAACAGAATTTCCACGCTAAATAAACAGGGTTCCTTGGCTTTAACCTGTGGCCTGCCTGCCTGCCTAAGTGTTATTTACTGAAATTTATAAATGTTACACAGAAATGGTAAATGTTGGGGACAGAAATACAAAAGGACTTATCCTGGCTAGTGGGTCATGGTGTCCTAACCCTTGTGTGCCGGGGACACAATTTGCAGAATTCATTATGCTTTATAAAAGTCCAAAATTCTCTGCAAGATGGGGTGAACTGGACCTGCACAATGCAATGGCAACATTTTAGTATAAGCAGATTGTTCAGGCGGCCCACAGCAGCTGCTGCCACTCATGTATCTGTAGTCCCATCTGCACTCATACCTGGGGACTTCTGGGTTTGACCAGGCGACGTGCTGCTTCCCAGGTGTTTGGTAGAGGATCACTCATTGCTCAGGTTCTTCCTGCTCCCCCAACTATGACCTGCCTCCAGCCTGTCCCCACATGTGGCTTTCTCTGCGCCCAGGGGTGAAGGCACTACATCAGAAAAGAGCTAGCTCCAGGTTACCTACGTTGGGAAGTTCTGAGCTTTGCCTGCACTGCTAGGTTTTAGATATGGTGGTGGGTGAATGTTTCATCTAGAGCCCCCCCCCCACAATCTATAGCCACCCCTGCATATTGCATGGTTCATTCAGTGAGGTGACGTTAAAGATATCTCACAAACTTCAATATGCTTTACACAGGGCCATACAATCTATTCGTCTTGGAAAAGCTCACCGAATCTGGCCCTGCATAATGTGAGATCAGTGAGAAGAAATCCCCCTCTTTAGCATTCCCAGTGCTTATCTCTTCACAGAAAAAGTGTGGTGTGGAGCATCTCCACAGTGTTTCTTGTTAAAAAAAAAAAGTCATTTCTAAAAATAAGTAATGAGTCTAGCGTTGACTAAAGCATGTTTTGTCATTTTGCATTTCAGTCGCTTCGAAAGACAATGAGAAGCCAAACTGTGTTATTTTTTTTTTTCTAATTTTGAGATTTTTTTGTTGTTTTTTTTTTTTACCATTGTAGTTGCATGCTGAGTTTTCTAATTTTATTACAAGCAATATGTTGAAATATAAAACTATTGTCCTGCAGAGGGCTAGTCGCTGTAGAATATCCCCTGAGCACACATTCCCAAACACTGTGCATTGCCTGCTGATGTGTAACAACGTTTAGTAACTGCTCTGTAACCAATATTTCACATTATGCAATAAATCTCTCTGGCATCATTTTTTGTGTGGAATTGTCTGATCATTATAGCGGTTCTGCTACCAACTCTTGAAACTCTTGCAGGACAAGGGGGTAAAACTTGCTAGGGCTGCCGTCGTGAATCTGGGTACCTCATGGCACCCAACGGCAAAGCATAGGGTGCTGGATTCCTGATGGCAGTAGATGAGAAGCGGCACTTCAGCTCTCCACAAGGGGGGGGGTAATGTATGTGAATGTGTGTATACTGTACTCTCAGTCAATGTATATATGTATAGTGTTGGAGTCAGTATGCGAATGTGTGTATATACTGTAGTGTCAGAGCTGTTAGCACAAAGTATTGGCTAAATAATTGCGAATAATTGTGCCAAACATACATTTAACAGTGTGTGGGGGGGGGTTTAAAAGAAAAATCAAAGGGTTAAACAGTAGATAATTTCCAGAGCCGCCTTTGCATATATTAACCAAGGGTGCCAATGTTAGTGGAGAGCACTGTTTATGTATAGTCTGGTTGTGTATACTGTAGTATCAAAGTGGGTGTGTATTTTGTGTATGTATATTGTTAGCAAGTGCATCTGTGTTTGTTGCTGGATAGTGTGTGCATGTGTATGAGTGTGGTGTTAGTGTGCATGGGGTTGCGTATGTTACAGTATGGCATAAGCATGAGTGTGAATGTCATCATGTAGGATATTTTTATTATGAAATATACTAATGCTTTAATATCGCATCAGAATCAAGATAATATAAAGGAAGATCTATGATTGGTAGTACAACCAAATGCCCTATATGTCACTTACCAAGAAGCAGGCAAAATAAAGGTTATATTTTGTATTGCTTACACAGAAAGCAAAAAGACGTAGTAAGCAAATAGTTATTAAAAAACAAAACACAAAATAAACCATAAAAAGGAATCTATATCTATATAAAACATACAACACAATCCCAATTTTTTTGTAATGGATGTGTCAGACACCATTGGTGTTACTCTATATCTTCTACCGGGTCAGGAAGCAGTGTCTAGGGTAACATATTTAGCACATAAGATGGATATTGCAGTAACGTGATATTCAAACCTGGCATCTTTAATAGTAGAAACATGGCAACATAGTATATCACTTCTAGACCCACCAGGTCAATAACCCAGCTTGGGGTCTATAAATCACTTCATGAAGTTGTGTGTAGTATTAATACTACTGGTGTACTAAACATCATCACAGACAACAACTTATCTGCATACATCTGTCAGCTCTTTGTTTTGGTAATAATATATTGGGGATTCGGGTAACTTGAACACTATAGTATATAATGACTGGTAATTATGGGTTGCCACGACAAGTCCCAGAATTAGGAGGTAGGTTTTGCATTCTGGATTTACCTCTATGTCATGTGAAATGCTGGACTGTCGATGTGTTAGTTTGCATTTCTCAGGGAGGGTGAACTGGGCAGCCTTTGGGCGAGAGAAAGGGGCCGACTGCTGCACCAAGCAGCGGAAGAGAGATGGCGGTATTCAAGCTGAGGGGCAAGTGGCCAAATAACAAAATAACTCAAAGCACATTCAGCAGACAACACACTATCCAGAACGTTCTAAAACATGTTCTATTAAAAGGAATCAATAGAAAGTCAGTAACAACAATGGAGGAATGGTCCCATCATCATATAAATGTTGTCATTGCTAAAAAACAAAATTTGAGGTACTGGACCAAAATCAGAGTTGCCCAGGGGTAATCTGGCCTTTCTTGATTAAAATGGCCCTATAACATGTGTGGTATGCATGTGGATAAAGACAAAATATTAAGTATGTGTGGAAAAGATGCTTGTGCTCTGTCGCATCTCTGTTTTTTCCTCTCTTCATATCTCATTTTCTTTTCTGTTACTATTTCTCTCCTCTCATTTCCCTTTTCTCTCTGGTTCTTTCTATTTTTCTCTCATGTTCTCTGTCCTCTCCTTTATCTCTTTTCCCTCTTTGTTCGCCCTCCTATTCACTCTCCCATCTCCTTTATCCTTTCTATCTTCTCCTCCTTGTCTAATCTTTCCAACTACTGAACCAAACATTCTAGCTGTCACCAGTAAAGCCATGCCGAGGCAAACGCTCCAGCCACATAACCTGGCACAACACCTCAAAGACTATCTAAGAAATGACTCGGAAAAAGGTGTCATCCCTACCAATCATCACCTTGTGGAGATGAATGTCACTCACATAGCAGCAACCTTACTTGCGCATTGTACAGAATAAATACCATTTTCAGTAAAGTTACGCATTGGCATTTCTTCATGACAACAAAACGATATGATTTCCAACCATCAATAGAAAAAATACCCAGATTGTTTTAATTAAAATAATTCTTCCGTCAACAACAGAGAATACGATAAAAATATATATAATAATATAATGCTCCTCTCACAAATTTCAGCTTTGATAAGTCCTAAGACTTACTTTTCACAATAGTAGTCCCAATGAGAGATCAACATAGAACTCAACTGAATGCTGAGTATAAGAAACATTTGACATTTAGAGGGATTGTTAAGGAAAGTACAAAGGAATATTTTTGAACCATTGAAACAAAATAGATGATACCTCTTCTGTTATTTTTAAAATTCCAATAAATGTATCATCTTATAACTTCTTATAGAAGCTTCATGTGAAAATACACATGTAATTGTGGAAGAGGCTGGTAGCCTATATAAACCCCGTGACCCAGCTGCTCTGGCATGTAACATCATTTGGGAAGACCCTTCTTGCTCTCCCCTTATTTAACTCACATATGGGTGAGCTCTCTAAACAGGTTCTCTGTCATGCAAGCTGTACTGAACATCATCACTTAGTGTGATTCATTATAGAAAACACCTAAGATCACTCCAACTAATCCCACTCTGTGAGCCCTGACCACCGCTGTGTATATTTTATCTTTTCACGGAACTACAAAGCCTATTTTTGTACTGGAATAGATAGTCTTGGATTGGCTCCAGAATTATATCTATGAAAGGATTGGCATAGCTAAAAGTCTAATGCATAGCTTGACTCTTCAGCCAGCAAAGGGCCTAATATGTTCCCTTATCATGTCACACATTGCTTTATTCTGCATTCCACAACCTTCGTAATGGCATGGGTTAGAATAGATCCTTGAAATCCAACCTACCTCCCCTCTGTTATCATTCCCACCCCTCCCCACCTAAGCAGAGACTTATCTTTAGTTATTGCCATGTGGCCTCATTCAATGAACATGCCAGCACAGTAACCCCATACCCGGCTGTCCTATATGAAATGGAAAGTAGGATTGTGGGATTTGCAGGTCAGTTCCTTATTTTAACACTTGCAGCCCCCCCCCCAGTGTACCCCTTTGAAGGTTGGTCTATGTGAGGTCACAGATAAACCAGGCTATTTAAGCTAAGATCTGTGGACCTTTGTCCTGGTCTCTCTGAGTTTAATCATGCCTCCTAAGAAGGACTTGCCGGTAAGAAAGCCACTAGCCAAACCTGTAGCCAAACCCAAAGCACCTGACGCAGCTCCTGCAGCCAAACCCAAAGAACCGGAACCAGCACCAGCGCCTGAAAAACCCAAGGAGCCTCCAGTTGACCTATCCAAAGTGGTGGTAAGTAATTTTCACTCTCCTTTGTAGGTTTAAAATGCTTTTTGGGAGGCAGATGAAAACTAGAAAAATAATAAGCAATATTGTATACCACTTTTGAGACACACAATGTTTTTTATTCTCAATGATTCTGATGGTATGTGCGTCCATTTTACTACAGGAATGGAAGAACCCAATTTTTTTTTCCAATTGTTATGTCTGATATTTTGACTGTAACATGCATATCAATGATCAGCCACTCTACCTAGTCGACCCCATGGCCTATTAAAGTAATGTAGGTTAGTTGAATTGACCTATTAATCCAACAAATTAGAACATTTTGGGTAGGCTAAATAGAGCTTAACAATCGGCTCTTTAGCATCTTGTTTGGTGATTACAGTTCAAACAGTAAATCAATAATTGACTTTCAGGGTTACTCACATTAATGAAATTACCTTTTAGGATCAAGTAAGTAATATATACATAACCAGTGCTGATTTGTACTATCTTCAATTTTAGACTAGCTTTTCTTGTGACCTCTGCGAATCCTCCACATTCATATAACTGGATGTGATTAGAGTTAAAAGAGAAGATTAGAGTTAGAAGTGAATAGAATAACATCATTAGGAGCATCATGTTTCCGCATGTGAGTTATCAGTAGGCCCTAGTGACAGTTTTAGATTTTTACATACTATATATATATATATATATATATTTAGTATAGATGGATATATTCTCTTTTTATTGGTGGGTGCATACCCTTGTATTCCATTTTTTACAGGTTTAATCTGCTCTAGGAATGGCTGTACACTTCATCTATTTCTCTCCTTTAATTCTGATTGTTTCTCCATATTCGGTCAAAGACCCACCTAAAAATAGTTTTACAGATAATCCCCCAGCTGCCTCCTCCTAATCCACTGCTATATGTGAATACCCAATGGCCCCATGACTGCATGCACAAAGTAAGATGATGTCCCCCAGCTCCAAAGCCTCCCACTGCTTCACTGTGATTGCAAGTAGAGAAATACTCCCTCGTGACCATAATATCCCGTATAATACAAGCAGCCACCATCACAATAATAATAGAATACATCAATTTGTCTATCCGGAGAAACACGCTACATGTTCCTGATTAAGTCATGGTTGCCATATCTTCTCCATATATTACAAACCAAAATTGCATTTTGAGCATTGAGGTGTCAAACAACTTCACATATTGAAATGGTTTGTGTGAAGGGATCTGGGGGGATTATAATGAAAACTTAAGTGGCAACAAACAGGGAGAAACAATGATAATGACATCTTCTTATAGTAATGTCTTTGATGTCATTATGACACCATCCAATAAGTGCTGAGATTATGTTCTTCTTCTTGGATAGCATGCATCCACAGGAACATGGAACATTTGTAGAACGCGTTAAAGAACCCCATGATCCACAAGTAATATTCCTAGACCTATAGTCCCATGTGCATGTGTTGAGAATCATTTTTTTCTGTTTGCACTAGGAAAAGATACTAAAAAGGTTAATGTGTGCTTATCTGAGTGTGCTTAATTAACACTAGATACTACAAATCCAAAGTTAGTCAACCTTGTATGCAATTTTGCCTTGACGCCATAGAACAAACTCATCATTTGGACTGCAAGTTCAAGCATAAAAAGAGAGCAGCCCCTCAAGTACAAAAATAGTTAACATGCTCCTTGTATTTAATCCATCTGTAATAAAACCGTTATATAATATTGAATCAGAAATCAGATTGTAAGCTTTGCGAATAGACAAAATCCTCAGGGTGTAACGTAAGGAAGTGGTGGCCCCATTCAGCAAATCCAACCAGAGTGGCCCGTATACATTATGCTCAGCAGGTTCTAACTAGTGCTTTCCTGCACACATTTACAAAAAAGGCCAGTGCACAGAAGCCTGTAAAAGAGTACAGACAACACTCACATAAAAAGGCATTGGCCAAAAACTCTAAAAATCGAATAAGCTCAAGGGCCAACTATTTCCCTACCCCATTAACAGCCATCCATTGACATGAGATTGCAACAGTCTGCAACCAAGAACTATTGTTGTGGTTACTAGGTACTCAGACGAGATTACAATTAGGATCCTATTACTGTTCAGTTAAATCGAGGCTATTTCATTAAGGGGACAACCTTTCCTATCTTTCCTATCACTTCTACACCAACATTTCTGGATTTATACTGAGCTTTCGATGTAGGTGGAGATATTATACCCAGGTTCAGAAAGTACTCACTTTTTTGTCAAGCAAATATAGAAGCTGAGATCAAAACACAAAATAATGACATCTCCCCTGTATGCCCCTAGTGAATTTCTCCTCCTGTTTAATAGCTGTGATGAATCCCCCCACTAAAGTTTAACTTATGTGGGGGCAATAAATTTCATATTAACCAAAGACAAGTTGTCACCCCTCTTAAGCAAAAACCCTGAGATTAAAGGTCAAACCCTGAGAGTTCACAGGTATGGTGATGAGGTTGGTTAAAAGTCAAACAAGGCAGGCAGTGTGTCACAGACCTATCCGCCATCAGATTATTTAATGTTCGATTAAATTAGACTTTTTTCCAATTGTTATTAATTTATACATTTGTCAAAACACAATAAGCTCATACTGGCTTGAATATATCCCACCCAGACCAATCTGGACACCTATCGTATGGCACCATATTTGGGGTTAAATTATTTGGGGATGCAGAGTATATGAAAGGAACAGCGCCGCAGCCAGCAGGCATTCGAATAATAGCACAGGCTGGCAAAGAGTTGGCAATGAGGAGCTATGTGTACAAAGGGGCAGGTGGTTTCTTTGAAGGGGAGGCCAGCTCTCCTCCAACAGCTGCAGCCAGTGAAAGGATTAGCACCTTCTCCTAAAAGAAGATTTATTAGGTCGGTAGGTCCTTGTCCCTCTTCTGTCAAGATGCTGAGACTGATCATATTGCAGAAGATTAAGCTTTCACTCGCCTGACTGGCAGGCATCACAGACGAGTTGACAGGCTGAAAAATCTAAAGATTTATTTAAAGAGAAATGCATACGAGAAATGACGTAACTGGAATACCCCCTCACCAATTCATACAATATGGTGTATAATATATGACATCATAATAGTTTGAAATTTCTGTTTCTTTTCATTCATGGAAAACAACCATTCTATAAAAGGTCATGTCCAAAGACATTAATTGCACTTTATTGAGCACCCAAAGGGGCTTATGGACAAAGCTATCCTCTCATCGGTCCTGGGAACAGGTGCAGTGCTTACTCTTGCCAATTACACTAAAGTAAACCCATTCAAACAATGCTTTCTAGCCTCCAACAACCCAACAGAATCCCAAATCAGAATAGTGATTTCACCGCCAGTGTAGGATTAGATTCATGCATTGGCCAAGGGACAAAAATATCATTTTATTTCCTTTCTCTGATCAGAAAATCTTTAGACAAGATAAATGTCACCATGTACCAAGCATAGCTTTGTGTTAGTGGTAGGCAATAAAAAATGTACTATGTATAATTTGTAATACTATATTTATTTAAAGGTCAGTAAGAATATTCATATTGTAGAACACCATATCATAAAACCCATAAACACCATATCATAAAAATATATTAAATGGTAATGGTGGTGACTTATAAAGGCAATGGCTAAAATAACCCTTGTGTCAAATATACATTTATATAATTATCAGTCTTTAGACTATTTCCTTTGCATATACTGGGAGGAAAACATCAGAAATCACTTGATCAGATGCCATCAGACCGCAGTTATGTATCGTTATTTCATTATACAAGTGAGAGGTGGTTCTTCTAATGACCAAAAATTGGAAACACGCAACTGGCCTCCATTACTGTTAGTTATGAAGATCATGCCTCTCATAAGGAGTGATTATCACGTCTTAGTATATACAGTTATTTACAGCACATAGTGTCCCGATTTCTTGTCAACTGATTTAGTAAGTGGAATTAGTCTCAAATGTGATTGCTATTATGTAACACCCAAGGAAAGAAAGCTTGTGAGAGTGTGAGACATTGCAGAGGCCACCAATTTGGCTTTACTTTTCCAGCCGAGATTATCACGCCAAAGCCGTGGAGGCCAGGACTAGTTACCTCAATGTCCTTATTTTATTAGAATTCAATTAATGTGTAAGCAGAACTGGACATTCCCACATGAGTATATGTACGTTTATGCAAATGGTTTGGTTTGTCATAACCAGGGTTTTTTTTCCTTTTTACACCAATCTCAAGGTCTCCGAATGAACAGGCAAATTCTATGGTGACGCAGTCTGAAGTGAATTCCATAATGAATATAATGAGTTTACTAAAGGGCTAGGCTGCCAATGACTGGGTGGCCCTAGCACTTTAAGGCCAGCATCCGGCAGGGGGCACAACGGGTAAGAGTGTGGCACTTTTTGCCATTGGCCCATCAGACATTTGCCTGGTGAGACAGATAGCCAACCCTGGCCAGTTTTATTATATCTGAACATCCCAATTTGAGCTTCTCTCATCAATCTATCACAATTGAAATCCCTGTTTAAATACAACGTGGTCATTTCAAATTTCTTTACCCGCTGCAAAGTAATGATTTTCATTATTTTCTGTTACGATAATCATTTAGTTGCCACCACTAACAAGTCACTATAACAGAATAGTTTTGGTTTAAAAAGTACCCAGGTATGTATGGTATTTTTCTTTTGTTCAAGTGGCATATTTAAAAGAAACACAAAAAGGATGAGATGGGTAAAATAAAAATCTTTATATTTCTCATACAAATGCACAGCCTTACAGTTAAACCTACCCAGGAAGTTTATTTTAGGAAAGATGGATACAATGAAATGAAATAAAATCCACTGCACATGCAAGGGTGACCCCTGCCGGGCAAACTGGATGTTGCACTGGATACAAGAAACCCACTTGCCCTGCCCAATAGGGAAATGTTTGGTAGATCCACCCAGTGTCAGATTTTGACCATCCTTTATAAATGGAGAGGTTGTCCTGGGCCCCGCGCCTCCCAGCTGTCCTTCATGCATAACCACCGCAGGGCTTTAAATAAGCCTTTTGTGCATTTGCTGAGAAGTCACCATCACCCTGAGAAAAATCCCAGCAATAAGCTTCTCTTCCAGTGGGTACATGATGTTATTGTCATTGGGGGGGCACCGGGGGGCACCGATGTTGCCTGCACCCTATACCCCCTAGGGACATGACCTTAGAGGCCCTCCAGCAAATAAACACATACGGACACGTTCTTAGTTGAGCTTACTCGCTCAAGTTTACCTTCAGGGGTAGACACCAACATCGCTCATGGTGGACATTTACTGGGATATGTGGTGGACAAGACCGGACTGGGACAAAAAATAGGCCCGGGCATTTAAGCCTGAGCAGCCCATTTTTATTTATTTATTGTTAAAGCCCACCCTTCATGTACCATCTTTGCATTTACTCACTCGTTCACACAAATCATTAACACATTCATTAATGCAGTCTCACAAATCATTCAAGCAATTCATGCTCACATGAATTCATTAATTGTCATATGCATTCACACAATTCATCCACACATTTATTCATTCCTTCTCATACACATTCACACTACCCCTTCTCACTATGTTCCCCCTTTTCACTATGCACCCCCTTCCCCACTTCTCAATATGTACACCCTCTCACTATCTATCCCCTCTCTCACTTCTCAATATGTACCCCCTCTCACATTATCCCCTCTCCCCCTTTCTCACTATCTAACCCCCCTCTGCCCCTTCTCACTGCACCCCCCCCTCACCCCTACTTACCCTGTTGCCCGAGCAAGCAGCAACTGCGACCGGGCCCGCGGTGATCGGACCCCATACAGCTCTAATGACCATATCCCACTAATGAGATCTACGGAAGAGAAATGTTTTCCACTACTTTGTGAGCAAGCAGAATGCTGGCAACTTGCATTTAAAGGGCAAATGGGCGGGGAGTGGGGAGTGGTCAAGACCCTGTGACCATGAGGATTCGGGTGTTGAACCGGAGAAGCGGTGCTTCACCCGGAGAGTTCCCAGGTATGGTCATATCCCAGTGCCCCACTTCCTCTGGTGAGCAACTGGTTGCAGCACTTAATACTCCCGTTCGTATGCTGTGTGAGCATAAAAAGCTGTGGGTATCCAGTCAGCAGCCAGTCTTGCATCATTTGGCAGCCCCTGGCCTTAAAAGTGCCAGGAGCGTCATCACTCATCCAGCTTTGTTCCCAGAGACCAGCATGAGGGAAAGCAGGACCCCTATTTCCCTCTTTCTAAGGAAGAGAACAAAGGGGTCCCGCAAAAACCCTGAGGACAGCCTTGACCATAGGTTTTTTAATAATATCTTTAAATGTCTCTACTATAACACCAACTTATAATAGAGAGGTGCGGAGATAATGAAAAGAAATAGAAAAATCTCTGTGGACCTCAAGCTGCTAGAATAAAATATTAGTCTGCGCTACTGCAGTGGGAGCAGCACAAGATTCCCCAAAAGACACAGCGACTACCCTAAACTATGATATAATCCTAACTGCAGAGGTTAAGTACCTAACATGGATCCCACGTGTAACATGTATGAACCTGTGGCAGTCATCACGGCTTTGTCCCATATTTTAACCTCTGTGGTCAAGCGAGTATTATATTTTAGGGGGTCCTGAGCAAAAAGATATAAGGGGCCCCATCTGTAATTATTATTTATTGGTTTGTTTACATATATGGTAACTTTTAGCCTCCGGAGCCGGCCCTTGTGGGGCGCGGCCAGGACTGCTTGCCAATGTCAGTGAGTGGTCCCCCTGAAATCGCAGGACACACCCACATTTATAGGGAAAATGGGCGGGGAAATGGGCATGTCAGGGCCCTACTCCCGCGACCCAGAGGATTCCCAGGTATCTTTATATAGCACCATCATATTCTGGAGCACGGTACAATGGGAGCGACACACAATATAAATGTTCATAACCTAACACAATATGTATAATGACAATTGTGTGTGTGTTTTAAACGCAATATATTATACTGATATATTGAGGAATCTGTATCCCAGCCTTCACACAACCCCTGATGGAGGCCATTAAACCACTGGGGCCCCTAAGCATCTTTATCTGCAAACGCCATCTCTGTCGGTGCAGATTTTTCGCGCTGTGCAGATTAACCGATAGATTATAATTTTAGTTTTGTATTTTAAATGTGACGTAAACTTGTATAAACTGTAATTTCGTGCGCATCGTCCCCTGCGACATCATAATACCGCCACTAGAGGGCACCCGGATCATTAAACCAAAACAGGCGAAGCGTTCCTGTAGTCATATACGCTCTTACTGACGTCAGACGATACCTGGTTTGTGATTGGGTCGAAGAATTGGAGCCGTGACGTAGCTTAAGGTAGAAAGAGCTAAGGCGGCGGCTTGTCTGTTACATTCCGGAAGGTTGAAGAGGAGACGAGATGGTGAGGAGGGAGCGGGAAGCCATCGCCTTGGGGCCCTTTAGTGCGAGATGGTAGTCGTTGCATGGCAGATAATGTCTCTCCATTACATCTATCGTGATATAGCAGGCGCGGAGTCCCGCATTCCCGCTGGGAATATGTATATATATGTTCCCGGTCACCCGCCCTTCGCTGTAATGGCTGCCCAATCCTCCCCGCCTCCCAGGGATCAGGGGCCGTAGTGCTTCTTCTCCACTCGCCGGGTGTTTATTGCGGGGCGCGCCCTCTGTTTCCCTTGTGCCCTTTCTCATCATACCTTTTACTTCTCTTGCATTGAACAGAGTGACTTCCCAGAAGATCAGATCCTCGGTAAGTGGACACTCACTCTGTGGGTTGCGTCACCTGAGCACCACTTACTGAATGCTTGTGTGACCTGTCAGAGGTTCTGATGTCATCAGGTGGTAATCTCAGTGCCAGGCTGTCAGGGCTGCTTTTACATCATGCCTCCCAAAAATACCGGTACTTTCCTCTGTCTCTCCTGTTCTGCCCTCTCACCCCTGTCTGCATCTCTATTTCTCTTCTGTCTCACATCTTCAGATTGAGTTTAGCTCAGAGCAGCTGGAAGGTAAGTGAGCGGAGTGTGTTATGGACCCCCACTCAGTGCCCTGAGTGACCCCCTAACCTCTGCCCCCTCCCGCATCTCTTTTTAGTAATACTGTCTCAGCTCGGGTGTCTTTAACCATATATTTTCCCTGCCCAAAAAGCAAGTATTAACTCCTGATTGCTAATGCCTTTTGGGTGGCCCTCCTGCTGCCCACTACTTTAGTTGGACTAAAACTCCCATCAGTCTTTTCCTGTCAAGACTAACACTTGAGGACCCCTGTTGGTGTGATTTCTCTATTGGTTGACGCTCTATTATCTGTTGTTAGAGTGCGATTGGTGCCTTTTTTCCTTGTAATAAGTGTGTTTAGTTGTGCTTGTTACTCTTTAACCCTTTCCTGTCATAGAGTCCACATCTTATCAAGTGTGATAAAGTGCATGCCTGTTTGTGTTCAGCCTGTTGTCTGCACCGGGTGTGTTAACGGACGATGTTGTTAAAGGAATACACGGTGGTGCAATGTCTGCATGCAGAGGTTGCGGTTCTGATGTATGATGCTGTGGAGATCCATTAATGGGATGCGGGGGTTTTGTACGCCGTACTCGGTATTGTTGAGGTTTGACACAGCCCCAGCCTACACCCCTCTCCCTTAGAAGAAAATGGCTGCTTTGCTGCTCTGTGGATGCCTTATATGGTAACAAAGCCTCATCCTGAGCCTGTGAGTGCAGAGCTGTCAGGGGAGGGGCCCTGTTCAGTTTAAGGTAATGGGGCGTGTGGAGCTGTTCCCTGCATTCCACTGGGAAATGCCTTAACTCAAACTATTCTCTCTCATACGTATGTACGTGTGTGTGTGTGTCATAATAACAAGAGCCAAGGAAAAGGAAGCTGTGCAGTGTTTGGGCTCTGTGGGCACTGTTGCCTCTCTCTGGAATGCAGCAGCAGGGGTCGGGCTCCAGGGAGTGCCACAGGCAGGAAGTGGCTGCCGTCAGACTGCATAGTGACTAATCTAACCCTCTAATCTTTCTCCCAGCCTGCAGTGTGTAAGGGGTGTTTGTAATTGTACAGCTCCACGTATAGTCACTGCATTATAGAATGAGAAACGTTACCGAGCGAGTGAAGACACAGTGGGGGTTGTCGGCTGCCTTACTGGCCCTGGCACAATGTGTAGGCCGTTTAGTTGTTTACTCTCCATTGCTCATGCCTGTCACCTTCTCACAGTCCCCGTAATTATACGATAACAGCTTCTGTGCTTATAATATTTATAAATTAAAGTGTTAATATGGAGGAAATATTGGTTCTTGGTTCAAGGGGTTGGCCCTTGATGATGCATATTTAATGCGGTGAAATGAAAAGTTTTGCTTCACTACAACTCGTTAATGTTTATCGAGCACTAGAGATACAGGCTGCAGAACGCAGGGCGTTCCTCACACATCTGGAAGCTGTAATCCTGATCCATGCCCCACATCATGCAGTCAGTTATTGTGAAATGCAGAGACGGGGAAAACATAATCTATGAAAGCGAACTATTTCCTGCATTTAACTTGGTTGTAAGGATTATGTCATGCAACAAAGACGTGCACAAAATGTTCCTCGTACTAGTCGGCTATCATTTGCCTTTTTATAGAAATCCAGACCTTGAGGGCTGATTGACCTCTCTGTACCTTGACCCAGCAAACATTGTGAATATATATCTCTGAACGATGCTTTCTTTTATTGCTGTGAATGCGTGTATGCGCGCCCCCAGCTCCCTGTCCCAGCATGCAAACGCGTTCATTTGCTAACCTCGGGTGGATTAGGAAAATTCAGGCCAATTAACATATTTTGCTTCTTTACATGGCAGACTTTAAGGAGGCTTTCCTCCTCTTTGATCGTACCGGTGATGGCAAAATCCAGTACAACCAATGCGGGGATGTCATGCGGGCCCTGGGACAAAACCCCACCAATGCAGAGGTTCTCAAGGTGCTGGGAAACCCAAAGGCTGAAGGTGAGTAAGCGTCATTCCAGATCACTAAATATATCCTTTTCTATTAGAAACATTATCTGAGGATCTGGTGTTTGTAGAACGGATATATCCTTTCCGGCAGTTGCCAGAATGTGATCTTTATCAGTAGCCGTTTGTTTTAAAGACATGTTTTTCATACTTGATCGTTACAAACCCTGTATGTGCTACAGGCTATGCTTGGAACTTATTGGATCATACATCACCTTTCTCCCCTCTCCCGCAGAGCTGAACACCAAGCTGCTTGGCTTTGACCAATTCCTCCCCATGCTTCAGACTATTGCGAAGAACAAGGACCAGGGCACCTTCGAGGACTTCGTGGAGGGTTTAAGAGTCTTTGACAAGGAAGGCAATGGCACCGTGATGGGAGCCGAGCTGCGCCATGTTCTAGTTACACTCGGTAATCGCAGCTTGGGCTTTGCATAACACTTCTGACTTGTCTACACTGGGATACATTAGCTTGAAACTACCTGACAGTTTATTTTATACACCCCTGTTTTATCATCTTTGCTGAATGACCACGCTTGATTTTATGCGTTCGTTCCTCTGTGTGTACTCATCATAAACCTTTCTGTGTCTTAGGAGAAAAGATGGGTGAAGATGAGGTGGAGACTCTTTTGGCTGGTCATGAAGATGCAAATGGTTGTATTAATTATGAAGGTGAGTGTCCCAACTTTGTGACCAGTCTGCTTAAAGGGGAAGTCTTTAGAAGTGACTATTTTCCTCAAATATAAGAATTATTGTGTGTATATCCATCTGTCCACTGGGAGAAGCGACCTTGTGTCCACTGGCAGAATGTAAACGAGACAGATGTAATGCTCTTTCTAAAAGTACAATTTTTTTTTTTTTTTGGGATGCGACATGAATTATTTTGCAGATTTTATACAATTCTCAACAACTTCCCTGAAAATAATTCCATGTTCAGTAAATGTTAAAGCTATTTCTAGATATTAGTAGTCCGGTGCTATGCATATTCATGTAGTCAATCCTTCTTAAAACTCTCAATAGACATCCAATTTATGTTTCTTATTCCATTCACTGTTAGTTTAATTTGGCTTTTTGAGAGATTTTTAGACTCTTTATAAACCATGTTTTGTTTAAGCAAAATGGATCTCTCATTCTTGTATTGAACCTGATTTTATATATATATTTTTTTTTTTTGGGACCCACTTTTGGTTTGATCATGTAGGGAAATTATAAAGCCTAAGTGATGTCCTCTAGCCAAAGCGTAGCATAAGTATAACGTGCGCATGGGGAGCACCCTGTGGTAACTTAGGCCGGGAATATGTCGCTTTTGCGATCTTCGTCCGCTTGCCACTGTGATCGGTTGGACATTTATTGTGAAATAATTTTAGTAGCAAAAAGTGCAGATTAAACTACTTTAATGCTTAACATTGATCATTTGAGTTGATCATTTGTTGGTGGGGGGTTTAAATACAGATGGTTTGGGAGGGGGTGCATGCTGGTGTTGGGTAACTTCAGTCTCTGACGGCTCTTCCTTCCTACAGACTTTGTCAGGCACATCATGTCTGCGTGACCGCACCCCATGGGTACGCTGGTTCCTCCACGTGGTTTGAGTTTGATGATTTTGGTTATTCTTATTCCTCTTTTTATCTCCTGGACTCTTTGGCATGTGTCTGCATGCTCTACACTGTGCTGGAGCTACTACGTAGTAGTCAACCTCTCTAACGAAAAGCCGTGTTTTTTTAATGCAAACTTAACAAGTTTGGCTAACAAGCCCTTTCTGCTGTGAGGCAGCTAACTGCTCCAAATTGACCGTGAGCATGGATTGTGTGTTTGCTGTGGGCTGCGAGTGGTGATTGATATTTAAGTTGGTATGTGCCGTTAGTTAGCACTTCTAGACTAACATTTGGGGCAAATTAGCTCTCATTTAACAGGGCTTGATTGAGAGGGTTATCTTGTAAAGACACCCATGGAAGAAAAGCTTTCCATGCTCCTGAATCTCAACCTTTGCTCTTGAGAACCATAATAGCTTCTAAGGACCGTGTGGTGAATCGTGTCTTCATACCATGTGTAGCACCAGAGCAGGGTCGATGGTTATTTAGTACGGTAACCTTGCTTTAACCTGGCGTGTCTGACTGTGGATGTGTAATAGATAAAGCAAAGCCCAGACTTCACAACTGAATGGTAAAACCCGGAGTACAATATGGGGGATGAAGCCCTGAGCGCTTGTCAGTTAGCTTTGTATCCACCTTTAAAGCTAATTTTTGGGTACAGTATGGAGTAATTGGGATACTTTACTATATTCTATATGATATACACACAGCAAATGGGAAGAAGTTTAAATGAAGGGGAAAATGACTCCTGTATATTTTGCTTATTTATTGAAAACTTTTTAAGTGTTAAACAAGGCGATCCTAGTGTTGTATTTAGTTCTTAAGTTCCGTTGCATCAACCTTCCCATAAATTCTTTTAATGTGATGCTAGGGCTTGCACGCTCAAAGCTCTGATACAGGCAGCACAGCTACAGACAAGTCCAAGAACCATTTGTTATTGTCTATAAAAAACATTCTCATTTTATATTAAAATAAATGGACCCAGAAATCCTCCCAACTCTGATCTGCTTACATAATATATCAAGTGTGACGTCTAATTCCGCATTCAGTGCCTGAATTTGCAGAATGAGCAGTAACTTTTACCCTTTTTAATGTATGATGTAGCTAATTCCAGGCTTGTGACGGGAGTGGAGTAGATGGAGCGTGTGCAGCGTGTCGACTCGGAACTGTCTGTGTGATTACATCTTCTCCAATCCAAAAACCTATTGCTTCTGTGCTATGAGCAATCTGCTGATGATTGCAAATACCATGTTGTAGATGGTAGTCCTTTCTTTGATGCTTTAGCTTGAAACTCTATTTCAACCCTTCCTCATTGCTGTAGCAAATAGTAAAGCTTTAGTAGAACGATGATGCTGGGGATCCAGCGCTGCAATCACACCCGGGGAAGACGAGGCTCTTGCTAATAGGGGTTGGCTGTGTTTCCTCCCCTATCAGTGCATGAGCTTTCCTCTCCTCTATACCAAGGGCTGTGCGCTTGTTCATGCGCTGTGTCACAGAACGACGGTGATTTCTATACTAATTAAAAACAACTACGGTACATGTTTTTTAGCTTCCTTGTGAATTTCAGGCTTAAATGTCTTCTGCGTGCAAGGAGTGCATCGTATTCCTTTACGTTCCTCCCAAATCTTTTGAGGCAGAAATCACCTGAATGGGTTTTTTTTTGTCCTGTGACAAACAGCTGGGTGCACATCCTGTTCTATGTGTTTTTCTTTTATCAAACATCTAATACGTGACTTTTATCTCTTGCAGAACTTGTCCGGATGGTAATGAGCGGCTAAACTGTCATCGTATATACCAGCTGGAGGGGAGCGGCTCTTGTGTATTAGTGTTCTTTTTGTCACCTATTATATTTTCCTTTTTGTTCTCCTGGAGGGGAGGCTGGGTGGTTTTAGAAAGTGCCTTTTCTACTTCTCCTGTCAATCTGTTCTGTCTTGGAAACGGTCACGTACCATCGTGGTAGAGAGTTGGGTCCAATGACATCTCAGACCCTCGGCAGAAATCCCAACTAAAGGAACCCGGAGACTCCGTTCTGAGCTGCTCTACTTCATTGTGTAGATAAATTATTACTACCTTTCCATCACCAAATAAACTAAATTACCTTTTTCAAAATATCCGATCTCTAATTTTATTTCCACTTAATGTAGCCACTGAGTTTTATCGGTCTATTATCAGAAAATAATTGGGGATTTGTAAGCAAGACACCTGAACGTCCACACTTTAACCTTCTGTCTGCTGTAATCTAGCTCTCCTTTAATTCAAAACACATTTTGTTTGTGCAAATATTGTCCAGATAAAGACAAATTGATGAACTTAGAATGTTTACAGACATAATTTGTGCTTTATTTGGATGATTAAGTATAATTTGTGTACTTTTCCTAAGGGGAAATGTTTTCTGCCACCCTGTACAGATATAACAAAACTGGAGGGCATTTTACTCACAAGATCAACACTAGAAAGATGATTCTTGACATACGTTGATACATTTGGCATTTTCTTTCTATGAGAATGTGTTTTGCTGCAGTAACTTGTTCCTTTAGTGCACGCATTTTTTGTGGGAAAAGGGGTTAAAATGATTGCAGCTAAAGCTACGTGGTGCATCAAACATTAAATTCAACAAACTATTCTATAGAGTTAGCAATATTAAACATTTTATAGTGCATACCATAAGCTTTTCAATGTTTTTCCTTTTTAATATGGCAGTTTTGTGAATAAAGAAAAAAACAAAAAACAGGATCCCCTTAACCCCGCTAGGCTACTAATAGGAATGATATATAAATGATATATGGCTGGCCCTATTTGAAAAAGTAATTGCCCCCCTTGGTTACTAAATCAACCAAAGAAGCTGCCACCATTCCTCCGAACACGCTCTGAACACGCATAGAAACTATCCGCCGGTTACAGCAAACGTTTGATTACTTCTGCTGAGGGAGGCGCAACCGGTTATGAGGTTTAAGGGGCAATTACTTTTACACATGGGTAATGTTTTGATTAACGCTTATCTTCAGTTAATGCCATGATTATTTAAAGGCTCCATTTTATGTTTACTCACCTTGTCTTATATTAAAATTAGTTGGCTGATCTGAAAAAAAGTGACAACCAAAAAAAGGTTAGGAAGGGGCAAATACACTGTAATGTAACAACCAAACAGGAATTTACACTTGGATCTGCTAGAAGTGCATCTCCCAACATTTGATATGAGGGACACGTGGGCTTCACCAAGACACTTTGCAACTCGTTAATAGCGATTTGTGTTAGAGTTAATATATACTATTTATCTAACACATATATTGTTTTTATACACAAGATTGTGGCCGTATGCACAACATTAAAAGAGGGATTATGGTCCCAAAGAGGTTCCTCTTCTTCAGGGATACTTGGCGTTAGACATAAAATCCTTCAAGAATGTCGTGGGAATAAATAGAAACCCGTTAGGGAGCGGAAAATTGGATACAAGCTTAAACAGGCTGCCCCCCCCCCGGGTTTACGCATAAACCTGTGATAATAGAACTATTGTGTGTGTGTGTATATATATATATATAATATATATATATATATATACACACACACACACACATAAGAGGAGTAGTTGGAATAGAATCTAGCTGAAGCATACACAGAGAAGGAATTCAAAGTTTGTGCATAAAGCTACGTTAAAGGATCAGTTTACGGCACTTAACAGTCTTACCAAACAGGAATGTGTGTTAAAGTAACTTAAGTGTAGATGTATATATATAAAAAAAAACACTAAGTAGAAGCTGCAGCTAACTGCCTCTTATGTAGTCCCATGATTCTCTCCCCTCATTGGCTGAAATAAGTGGGGGCCATCTCAAGCCATGAAAAAATAATTATATATAACATAGCAAAATATATCTTATGGGGATATCACTGTTCTATATTAATTATCTCCTTCCTCAAAGGAGCACTACTATGATTAGTCTACATATATGGTAGCACCTCTTATGCAATTAAGGTTATAAGGAACCCTTGCCAAGCTGTCTGTAAAAGGAACCGGGTTTTCACAAGTATGAATATATTGCAGCAAGTAAACCCAACCTAATACGTTTAATAGAACAGGGCGAGGGTGCTTCATGCCTCTCTGTGAAACATTTCCTTATATCATAGATGATAGCTATCAATAATAGTTCATGAAGTTGCCTCAAAGCTCTCTGTCGTCCGTCAGTCCTTCCCTGCTCACCATTTACCAAACCAACAACATATCCTTCTTCAGCCATTCAGAATGGAAGCGCATACTATTTATACTGTATATAGACAACAGGAGGCAATGGGGTATTTAATAATCAAAGGCACTTCTAAGTGTCGTAGTATACATCCAGATTCACCAAGCAATGATATTCTGTGAGTGGAGAATCATTATTATTACTACTTTTGTTTATATTTATGTATATATATATATATATATATATATATATATCAATCACCAACAAACACTTTGTGTGCAGTGCTTCTTACAATATATACATTCAGAGTGTATGATAAAACTAGAAACTAGCACAAAGTGATATACATTTGGTAATCTTACGCCGTGTTTTTATTCTAGGGATATAATACTCTTTCTGTAGATTAACATATTTGCCTTAGTAAATTTCCAACTACAGTGGAATAGAAGAACAATACTATGGTGTTTGCTGCATGGAGCTGTCTAAGTGTCTGGCTGCATTTCCGGATGTTGCAGAACTCTCAGGAAACACAGAAACATTCCTGACTCCCAGAGCCGAGTCCTAATACGGGCAACTAAATGCCGATCCCACCCCGTCCACATCTACTACGCCATCAGAGGCTGGGCTATCCCACCCGAGTATCTACATTATATTTAGAAAACATTCCTCTCGCCAAATTAGCGCATTCTCTCAGAACAAAGCAAATCTAAATTATATTTCTAGTACCCTGAAATAAAAGCTGTGTATATTGTGAAATTAGAAATCTTAGCACATGGTTAGGAAGAAATGCGTTCTTGTTATTCTCCCCAAAGGTGCAAATAACTATAGAGTTTAAGCTTGTTTTGTTTCTGTAAGTTGAAATTGTTGTATGATGCGGAATATGATAGCGCTATATAAATCAATAACAACCCCCCCATAGGGTAAAGCAAATTATTGCAATTTGCGGAGACCTACTTCATAGGCTCTTGTGTGTTAACCCCTAGTTTGGAAGAAATTCCGAAAGACTACATTCAAATATACAGAAACACGATGTATTTGATAGAAAGCTAGTGTTTATATACGGTACTTTTAAGCGCGTTAACTTTTTGAATAGGATTTAGTTTGACCTTATATTATATTGTATATTACGGTAAGTAAATCTGAAACTCCAAGAAGATATAAAAGAAGAACATTTAACACTTTGAGGAGCAGAGTTCAAACATGTCAGACAAAAAAGGCTAACGTGTAAACAAGTCTATTCACTAAAATATGAGCTTTAAAGACAGCTGCATTTTTGATTCCCCAACCCTTATGAGTTTCCCCTGTAAGAAGGACTGAGCTGGGAATTCCTGAATGTCTTCTACAGGTCCAGCTCAGCCATTCTTACAGGAGAACTACAGTGACAAAATTCACAGTAAAGCTAATTAAAACTTCAACTCTTCTGCATACGACACATTCAGTGAATAAACCCCCAAATCTCTCCAGATTATTAGGTGCTTAAGCAAAGACAAACCCCTATGGGACTGGAGACACTCCAGGGAAATGTCCAAGCGCATTCCACCCGAAACGACATATCGCAGGGCCCGCTTTGTTTTAAAAGCCCCGCAGGCGCACCGCTCTGGGATCTCCTTTTAAGGACCTTGTAAAAAATTCCGTATTAAGAGAGCTAGATGATGGACTGTAAACATGGAAATGAATACATACCTTAGATCCACTGGACCTTTTTTAGATACAATCGATTTTGTTTATTATTGGCTATTTTTACACTATGAAAAAAATTTTAATTTCATGATCAGTTGTTTGATATATTTGCAAAATATCTAAAATCTATAGATAGTAGCCATTTTCATTTGTCATCAAGTTAAAATGAAGCTTTTGTGATCTATTCAGTGAATTCCCTTCCATGGAAATTAGGATAAATGGTTTATTATTTTGTAGCTTGCTGTAATCATACGTTAAAATTGTTTTTAATGGCCATAATTCCAGTATTAGTAAAATGTATTTTTCTTATACATTAAATACGAGCTGCACAAAAACAGGACTGATACCTGAATATTACTTAGCAAAAGCTTTTCTGCCTAAATGTAACTTTAGATACAGTTTCCTCTTAACATATAGTTGATAAAATCGACAGAATACTAAAAACGTAACTATATTGTGTCACCATAAGATTCTTTGCAAAAATTCCACCACTTTACATCCACTTCCCCTGAACAAAAACATGGCGCGCCTTGAGACAAAGTAGCCACCTGAAATCCATTAAAGATGTTAAATTTAAAGTTTTTAATACCCCAATGTTGGGGAAATGTAAGATGCACAGACACAGGATAAGGTACAAGTAACATAAACAGGCAGACAGGAGTCAGCATAGCCAGGTGGTAGTCACGAGTCCCAAGGAGGTTGACCTCTATATGCAGAACTAATCCCCTCATAGACATAGCCAAAGAGATGCACTCCTAAACTTCTCCCCCAGCTATAGTCCGGGGATGTTCATCTCAAAGAAATACATTTTGTAATGATCTTCCTGATAGACAAAACAAGAGGAGAAAGTATCGTTCGGAGATTCCTTATTGAATCAGCCTCACCAGTAGCTTACAGCACCACCGGCACGCATACAGAGGTTATCAGTGCCCCATTATTTCTACAATGAGTTGTTTCCAATTGATAGGCGAAGCCTAATTATAATCGTTTTGTTTTCTAGAAGAAAGAACCTTGCAAAACGTTTTATATACACATATTTATATATTTTTTTATAATAAAGTATACTCCCCCTTTAAGAGAACCTGCATTGAAGAATTTTACCCAGCCTCCTTTCTATAAAGTGCACTCTCAACTTCCAATCTCCCATTCTCACCTTAAAATATTTAAAATACAATGATTTTAAAAAATGTTATATAGATAAAAGCAAAAAAAAAAAAACACACTACTGGGTCAAATAGTGTACTATAGAGTGAGACTAAGATCCCCTGGTTGATCTCCTGCAGAGGCTGAATACCCCTGTGCACTCATTCTCACCCGCTATCAAGTAACCACAGGGACATGCACATCCCACAGTTATAATACAAGGGACCTGCTGGTGTGTGCACGGTTCAGGAGGTGAAAGTAGTTCCCAAAACCCAAATGGCAATGGACGTTAAAAAGCACCCAGAAATAACAATTCTGAATCATCTTTGATAGAGTGCACAACACACCAACAGTTTAAATACCAATTGTGTCGTTTTGTCGACTGCGAACTTAAGAGTTGTTGGAGTTTGTTGTAAATCTGACAGATGTACTTTTAAAATGCTTTAACACCAAGCAGAAATCTTAAAACATACAGATTTCAGTTGTCACGGGCTCTGGGGTCAATAAACTGCAGGGCAGGAGGGACACCAGAATGCTGTTGAGTGGCTTGTGGGCCTTCTCGTCAGCTGATAGCTGGGAAAGTCAAACCAAACCACAGTCACTTGATACAAGTCCATAGATGGCCACCAATAACCTGCTAGCCCCACACTTGAGTTCCTGCGGATACACACAGTCCGAAGTTCTTCTTCTGCAACATCGCTGGGGCCTTCAGCAAAGCTTCCCTTCTCGTTTCACACCTGAACGAAAAAACTTTATGGTGTAGGTCTGAAAACATGTATAAAATGAAGGGTGTTTGTGACTTCTGGGGAGCTTGACTCCCCCCGCCGGTAGTACTGTATGTTTATAAGTATATTCGGCTTGTGGATAATGTTGGGGATAGAAAACAGGGGTTTGGCCAGATAGAAATGGCCAACGGGATTTCAGTGAAATGTATCCACTTTTTTTGTTTACTGCAGCCTCCCCAATTAGAAACATTCCATGTTTATGGTTGGCCAGGGGTTACTGTGTTTCCAACAGGTTCTGACGGCAATGGTGTCCCAGGATCTGTTAAACAGAAAGAAACATGGAGACTGGGATGAACCAAAATGATCAAAAATAAACCATTTCTTATACAAGAAATCAGCAGCCTAATATCTCAATCCATTTATACATAGCAGACACTGCTAAGAACTTTACAGTATTTGTCAATCGTAGAAAAAGAGAGATCTTGAAAGAATGGAAAATAAATTGCAATGGGGGTATTACAGGACAGAAAGCATTTTGCCCTGAAACCAACTAAACAAGGCAATAAAGTAAGACGAGGGGGGTTCTCGAGACTCAAGGAAAGAAGATAGAGAGTGTGTGCGTATAGCTCCCCCGTGTGGCAGTTTGGTGAACTCTTTAAGCTCAATGAGATTAAATTTTATTTAATGTATTAAACAGGGTCATAAACATTGCTTCAGTGAACGCACACATATTGTCTGTCTGTCTGTCTGCCTGTCTGCCTGTCACACTGTCACTCTGTGTCTACCGGGAGCTTCTGCTGGGTTTTTTTTTTAATAGTGGTTATACAATCTGCTGACAGACTAAAATAAGTAAGTTAGTTTCTGTTAATTACAAAATGTACGTGATACGCTTGTGGATATGTCATGTTTATAAATTGTACATTGCTGCGGACTATTATGGTGCTATATAATTCTATAAATAACCATTTAGAACAGTAAGAAACACCCCCCCGGCATCTAATAAGTAAAATTATCCAAAAACATGCAACTGAACTAATATATGAACTGTATATATTTCTGTGTTTTTATTTTGGAAGGATATCATCAGTTTCTGTCTCACACTGCACTTTGTCTCAACAAGTAGAAGTTAATGTAAAATCATCCCCTAATATGAGGAGGCAGCTCGGTCACCACCTATTGAACGTGCAGCAAGTACTACAGAGCCGACAATGACCGTCATATAATGGCATGTTGATTATCGGGACAAATGACAAAAGTAGCGAACTAATCGGAAGAAAAACCACAGCAAAGTCAATGCTCCATATTATGAAAAAAGGGTTCTTTGCAATCGCCTTGCTCCAGTTTTATCTCTACATACATAATCATGTCAGGTAATACATAACCTGTGACCCAGCCAGATTTTTTTTTTATACCCCTTTTCCCCTTGGCCTTGTCTTATGTTTAGGAAATTAAATATAGTATTTAAGCATTAATTACAGTACTGTATACAACAAAGTAGTTTAAAACTAGGGATTTAAAGGTGGGCTCTCAATCTTTGATTATCACTGTTTCAAACAAATTCAGCTGATTATTATGCTGCCTTGTGGTAAAAATTGAATGGATCAGCCTTAATCACCCAGATGGACCCTGACTCTGACCTTATTAACAGCCAGCTCAGTGCGGTGCTTGAGCAGGGCTGTCACCTAAATATCACACTGTCTACAGTGGCAGCCTCCAGATTATAAAATTAAAACCAATTAAAAATTCCTTAGTTGTACTTGGGTGTGTTAAAGGCAGCAAATCACTAGTTTTAAAAACTAGCTTCATTATACAACAGTGTTTAAATCCTTTCAATACAACAACCATCGCTGTGCATCAAAGATCTGTTTCCTGACCTTTAAGAACTCAAGCAGGAGACCTATCAAGACCTAGCAGTGCGACAATATAAGAAGAAAAGTCATTGGCGGTTCCCAGTGTTGAAGTGAGCTTAATCTTAGAAAAACCGATAATATTCCTACATCGTTACAAGATAAAGAATATCACCTAGAAGTGCTTCTCACTCTTTAAACCATACCCTCAGTTGGTCTTAAGCTCACCTGGCGCAGGACTGGTGGTGATGGCCGCCCCTCCCTGCACTGCGGCTACGATGGCGGGGCTGTGAGAGGCAGCTGAACTCAGGGTGGACGGCAAGTTAGGCGGTGCTGAGGATACGGTAATGGCGGGGTTATGTGAGGGTGCAGGTGCCCCGCTCACCCGACATGCTGCAGGGGGAAAGGTGCCATGCATGGGTTGCTGAGTGGTGTATGGGTTAGTTGGCGGGTTCTGATGAGTGGATTCTGCTAAGTCACCCCCCAAATTAAACGGGACTGGCTGAGGCATGCTGGGGTGCTGATTACCAGGCACCGGTGGCTGGGCGGGAACCGGTACTGCTGATGGGATCAATGGGTTAGGAGGCGGTTGTCCTGCATATGCACCTGAACCTACAGAAAATAAATTCAGACAAGGTTAATTCAGCCCAAATGTATAACAGTAGAGCAAGGAACATGAATTTAACAATATAAACGTGCTCCAGTTCTATGGAGAAATATAAAAGCAGGTCGGTTTGGTTCCATAATATAATTTAAAGAGCAGCCCACATAGACAAAATTGACTAGTTAAGGCTATACACAGATTAGCAGAGTTTCTCTCGTCATGTAAAGTTATTACACCCCCACCATTAATTATTATTATTAATTCTTTAGGCTAGCTCTCTGTACTTTCTTAATTTTCATTTCCTAAAGATTCCAAGATGGCCGTTCTGTCGGTAACACATAAAATAGTTGCATATACAGAATGTACATGAATCCGGTCTTGGCCAACACATAAAAAGATGTAGACTCACATAAGCTTTCATGGCTCAGAGGTTTCTTCTTCAGATAGAAGAGGAATACATTGAATAAAACATTTCTACAATACAGATATAATAGTTTTCCGTAGTATGTTGGAAATACAGCAGCCTACATCTCATGGTTACATTGCTGCAATCGTATGCCACATAAAACTGCACTAAAACTGTGTTTGGCAATTTATATGTCATTGAATTATTACAGACACGCTTATTGTAGATTGTTAGAAAACGCTAGCAGGCTAAAAAATGACTTGTTCCACTTACATTACAACTGGAATAATCACCTTAAGAGCAATTTGGTAACCTATCTAACACCCCTGGAACTAAAAGTGTTAAAGATTACCGAAAACGCTACAAAAATGGATCCCAGTCAGTCTTTCACAAACCACGCAAAAAGAAATGCAATTAACTTGCACACAATAAAGAAACTGTATATCCTGACAATCGATGATAGCAGTGTATCCAAGCGAAGTCTGAGCTCTTGGGACAACGCACAGAACTATAGTGTTACCGTGTTAATTGTCTAGCTGATATACTTTAGAATGATACTCCAGTGAGATCAGCCAAGGACTCAATTACATTATGTATATCTTGAAGATAATCAGGATGAAATATTCAATATGCAGCTTCACTGGCTGTGGGTTTAGATGGCAACATATTGGTAAAAGGAAGCGAGGTTTGAGACATTTGGCCGATCGGATATCCTGACACGTGATACACTTACCGCTCAAAAAAGGGCCAGTTGTAGAAAAAGAGATTTCCTGCCACTGACTGGCTTCTTTAAGTCTTTCCAGCTTTGATCATTGCGTAGGAAAGTATTTACAAAGTACTATCATATGCATTGATTGTTTAAGGCGCTCCATGAGATTCTATAGTGTGCCTTTAAGAGATGACCATGTAGTTATTAAGGTTTTTCTAAACAGTGTTCCCTGAACTGCTCTGCTTTAACTGCCACAAAGTGATCCAAAATGAAATAACTGATAATCTTTAGGAAATCTTAACACTAGTTACCCCACTTCAGAGTGTACCATGTCGCAGTTACTCACCATGCGCGGGGCTGGGCTGCAGTGCTCCCGGCTGTTGAGTGGCTGCTGGTGGCTGCCCTGACGGTGCCGCGGGTTGACCTAGACCCTCTGTACTGCTGGCAGCATTTACAGAAGCTGGCGTAAGCGACGGCTGTGGCACAGAGATGGAATGGGCAGAGGGGGGTACAGGCTGACCGCCGGGAGGGGGCTGGTGCTGCTGCTGGTGTTGATTTTGAATGTGCTGGAAGTGTTGCTGACGGGCTCGAAGCTCGGCATACTTCATCTGCTCCATGTGGAAGTTCTGTCTGTCTGCCAGCAGCTGCTGTCGCTGGTACTCCAGCTGGGAAGGAAATCCTCATGTTAACCTTGCTGTCCACCTGTGTCCTGCGCATGCACTCTAAGTGGTCATTACATTACCCTCTACTTACTGCTTCCCTCTCTCTGTCCATGATTGTCTCCAGCTCTTCAAAATGCCTCAGTTTGATTTCAAGCTTCTTCATCTGTGTTTCCACCAGAAGAGCTACAAGTGACTTTATCTTACGCTCCTCCACAGCAGCCAGGTGCTAAAAAGACACATTTAAACACGTTGATGATGAATAAGAATCACGAATAAACAAATATACTTAAACTTTATCTGTATGAACAACTCTACTATAACACACTGTCCTGAATTCAAATTAAAGATCCGACGAATACGTCAAAACTGAAAGGAAGGGCACCTACTTTAGCCTTTACAGCAGCAGCTGCCAGAGCAGCGGCAGCAGCCGTAGAAAGATTGCCTTCTCCGATATCTCTCTCCACCTTGTTCTTTCCATCACTTTCCTCCTTATCAGTCTCCTCAGATCCTTCTTTAATATCTTGCTCCTTCTCTCCATCAGCTGACATTTGAGACATTCAGAGTCAGAATCAATAAAGCCAACTTATATATCTACTAAAATAATGCTAACATGAAAATATACCTTAGCCGTATATGCAATATTTGTCAGCAGAGCTGACCCTCTCACAGAAGGTAAGTACTAGGGAAGGAGGGTGTCCGTCACCCCACCAGCTCTCTCCAGAGGCGGACTGGCCTGCCCACCACTGGAGGAGTAGTGCCGGCTAAGAAGATCATGGATCTTCCTCTAATAGGCCCAAATAATGAAAAAGGAAGGAGATAAGGAGAAAGGGGAGAGATAATAAAAAAGGGAGGAGATAAGGAGAAAGAAGAGAGGTGGGGAGAGATAAAGAGGAAGATACTGATAAAGAGAAAGGAGAGATATGATGAGAAGAGAGATTAGAAAGGGGAGAGAGAGTGTGTTTGTGTTATAAAAGCGCAAGCAAGCGTGTAGCAAGGGTATACGTAAGGCAGAATGTTTGTGTAATTGTGCGTGTGGGTGTAAGGGCATATGTGTATATCCTGACAGTCCATCCATTATGATTACTGTTTTGGGCCTAAAGGGAACAGAATGATTTATTAATTACACATTTTTACCCAGGGGGACTATTCAGTATTGTTTCAAATTGAAAGAAAACGATACTATCATTTGCGGAGTCCAGCAATTGTGAAAATGCCTATCGTGGTTAAAACTAAATCAGTGTACATGGTTACAATGAGTGTGTGTGGGTGTCAGTGTCAGTGTTAAATGTTACAATGAGTGTATCGTCATGTTAATACACTATGAGTGTGTGGGGTACATGGTTACACATGGTTAGTGTGTGTGGGTGTCAGTGTACATGGTTACAATGAGTGTGGTGTCGTGTCTGTGTACATGGTTACACATACGTGTGTGTGTGGTGTCGAGTGTACAATGGTTACAATACGTGTGTGTTTTTAGTGTCAGTGGTTACAATGAGTGTGTGGGGTGTCAGTGTACAATGGATACAAGTGTGTGGGTGTCAGTGTACATAGTTACAATACGTGTGTGTGTGGGTGTCAGTGTACATGGTTAAATACGTGTGTGTGTGGTGTCGTGTACATGGTGGTACACAATGAGTGTGTGTGGGTGTCAGTGTACAGTGTACATGGTTACAATGAGTGTGTTAGTGTCGTGTACATGGTTACAATGAGTGTGTGTGGTGTCAGTGTACATGGTTACAATACATGTAGTGTGTGTGTCAGTGTACATGGGTACATATGGTGTGTGTGGGTGTCAGTGTACATGTTACAATCAGTGTGTGTTAGTGTCAGTGTACATGTTACAATGAGTGGGTGGGTGTCAGTGTACATGTTACAATGAGTGTGGTGGGTGTCAGTGTACATGGTTACAATACGTGTGTATGTGGGTGTCAGTGTACATGGTTACAATGAGTGTGTGTTAGTGTCAGTGTATAGTTTACAATGAGTGTGTGTAGTGTCAGTGTACATGGTTACCAATAGATTGTGTGTGGGTGTCAGTGTACATGGGTACAATGAGTGTGTGTGGGTGTCAGTGTACATGGTTTCAATGAGTTTGTGTGTTAGTGTCAGTGTACATGGTTACATGGTGTGTGTGGGTGTCAGGTAAGGTTACAATGAGTGTGTGTGGTGTCAGTGTTACATGGTTACAATGAGTGTGTGTGGGTGTCAGTGTACATGGTTACAATGAGTGTGGTGTGGGTGTCAGTGTATATGGGTACAATGAGGTGTGTTAGTGTCAGTGTACATGGTTACAATGATGTGTGTGGGTGTCAGTGTACTTGTTTCAATGAGTGTGTGTTAGTGTCAGTGTACATGGTTACAATGAGTGTGTGTGGTGGGTCAGTGTACATGGTACAATGAGTGTGTGTGGGTTTCAGTGTACATGGTTTCAATGAGTGGTTGTTAGTGTCAGTGTACATGGTTACACATGAGTGTGTGTGGGTGTCAGTGTACATGGTTTCAATATGAGTGTGTGTTAGTGTCAGTGTACATGGTTACAATGAGTGTGTGTGGGTGTCAGTGTATATGGGTACAATGAGTGGTGTGGGTTCAGTGTACATGAGTTACAATGAGTGTGTGTTATGTGTCAGTTGTACATGGTTTACAATGAGTGTGTGTGGTTCAGTGTACAGTTCAATGATGTGTGTTAGTGTCAGTGTACTCATGGGTACAATGGTCGTGTGTGGGTGTCAGTGTACATTGGTTACAATGAGTGTTTGTTAGTGTCAGTGTACATGGTTACAATGAGTGTGTGTGGGTGTCAGTGTAGATGGGTACAATGAGTGTGTGTTAGTGTCAGTGTACATGGTTACAATCTAGCATGCCTTGCAGTAATCTGACCATGTTGATGTGTTACATAGGCTAACATAATAACTAATGGAATGCCACTTTCTCCATTTGATTTATTTCGTTGGGGGACCCCCCTTGTTTTTGGTGATTCGTATGAATTATTGAATTTAACTTAATTTGTTCAAATAAAGGTTTGGACAAATCTGAATGCGCAAGTCTAATAACTTGTATACCAAAATGAGTCAACCTTTACATGTGTTGCTAATCATTATATCATGACCTATATCAACATGCAACCTACCCATATCAACATCGCTTTTCTCTGACTCTTTGTCTGTATCGGCTTCTTTGCTTTTCTCATCTTCCTTCTTTACCACTTCACTTGTTCGCTCCTTTGTCTCTTCTTCAGGGATGGGTTCACTGGGTGAGTCCTGGCAAAAAATTGCAGTAGTCACAAAAAATGTATTAAATGTTGTCTTCAACTTTTGACTTTCAACTTTCAAGCTAAGCTTATTTTTTAGAACATTTCAGAATGTTGTTCTTCTGTTGACTTTCTTTATGACAGCATTAACTTTTTTTTTTTTTTTTTTTTTTTTAGCAATTTGTGCTACAGTAGCTGTTGGATTTGACCACATAGACCAGCCTTCGCCCCCCACGTGCATCAATGAGCCTTGGCCGCCCATGACCCTGTAACTGGGCTTTATCCCAGCGCTGTTTTTTAACCAAGAAATACCCCTGGTTGATGGGAAGTCTCCATGAGAAAACACAGAGCTTTCACATTCTCAGCCTTTCTCAAACAGCTACAAAGTAATGCAGTCACCAACGGCCCCGCACCTTACTAGGGACGCCCTGGCTACATGATAAGGGCAGCATGGGAAAGAATAATGGAACAAAATAACACGCTCCATTTTGAGGAAGTTATATCAAATTTGTGGTTATCACTAAGACTTTCGTTTTTGAGTAATTCAAATTACAATTGTGGTGACTAAATAGAAACCTTATTAGTAATTTTCTATAAAACAAAGTAAACACACGTGATAGCATAGATGCCTCAGAGTGATCCAGGTATCGGGATAGTTTAGTTCCTTGCATTCGTTTGCAATGGACGCACTGTAAAATACGAATGAATCTATATCATTCTGTAATGTCTTGATCATTTTTGGGCAGAGGGGTGATTGGATGAGCAGAGCAGATTCAGTGTATACCTTGAGCTCTTTCTTCTCTTCCGTGCTCTGTACTTCTGAAGGAGGCTCTTCTGTGCTGCTTTCCTCTACAAAAACATTCAAGTAAAAGTGTCAAAGTTCCCATATTTTTGCAATAAAATCTACCGGATTACATAATGCAAAGACAAATTTGGGCATAACCATATGTCCTTAATGTTTTAAAAGAGGCAACTTTTGCTAAGAGCTAGGTTCTAAGGGATATCTTTGTAAGTTGATGCACTTTCTTCTTCAAAAAAGCAAATATTCCACTGCATTATTGCACAGAAATCGTCTTTATTGTGAAGGATACTATTCATGATTTTTATGTTGTTGTATACTAAAGTATACAACTTTATTATTCCCTACCTACTGCGTTTCCCCGAAAATAAGACACTGTCTTATATTTATTTTTCCTCAAGAAGACACACTATGGCTTATTTTCAGGGGATGTCTCATTTTTATTAAGTATGGTACAACAATGAGAGAGACCCATGTCTATTGAACCCAGCCACCTCCCCACCTTTGTGTATTGATTTATGTGGTGCCCCAACCACCCTGTTGTGTACTTATACCCACTAGCCACCCCCATTGTATATTTAATTGTTGTCCCAATGCAGCCCCCCCTTTGAATATGGCTCCCCTTTCGTCCATTACCCCAACGATTTTTTTCTTTTTAAATACGTTTTTGCTGCCATCCTTCACTGCTGCTGTCCTCCAAGGTGCTCTTCTAGCTGTCACGAGGAGCTGTTCTGTGTGACTCCGCCCCCTTGGACGGCCCATCACATTGACGATGTAACGTGCAGCTCAAGGGGGCGGAGTCACACGGAACAGGACACTGGGCGGCACTGTACAGACACGCTGGCTGCTTAATGATTTTAAAGCGCCCAGCGTGTCTTACGGCCGCTTTAAGACTCACAGCCACATCGGCTGCAATGGCATCGCGGTGTGCCGGCCAGTTCGGATGCTGCGCGTGGCGTGGCTGAATCGCCCACTTAAATGGGCGGCCGTACGGCTGTTTAATGCAGATTCAGGGCGGCCTGACGAAGTACTCATGCACTGCCATTGGGCGGCGCGGTGTGTCAACACCGGCCCCTTTATCTTCATATTAGGCGCCGGCGGCAGGAGGAGGCGGCCCGGGTGCCACTTTCAATCCCGCTCACATCCGCTCAGCGGCTGTTTTGAATGTTGATCTGCCGGCCCTGCCTATCACTATGTCTTATTTTCGGGGTATGGCTTATATTGCGCAAATGCTTAGAAATCCTGCTACGGCTTATTTTATGGGTAAGTTTTATTTTCGGGGATATACGGTAGGTGTCCTTTTGTCCCTTAAAAGTGTCAAAAAATCTTAACCAGTAGGTTACCTTCTGTATATTATTTATATGCAGATAAATATAAAAAGCTTGATATTTAGTGAGATGCAAATGATTTAGTCAAATAAACAAAAAACTTAATAAAGCTACTATAACATTCCACAGTTTTCAGCCAAAAAGCCGATCAGTTTAACAATTTAACTCTGGAGGAACAAACAGCAGAAAAGCATACTGCTGAGACAATAGGGGTGTTTGTCTGCTGATTAATTTAACTTTTTACTGTTTCAGAATAAAATAAAGGGAAGTTATCTAAACAAAGATGATTTTTTTTTGCTAACTAGAAGCATTAGCTTGCCTAAAATCTTTAGGACATGGTCCGTACACAGAGATAAGACGCCAAGATTGCTGCTAGATGGCTGAAGTGTGCTACTCGGAGTGACAAAACCCAACATGTTTCACCGGCGAGTGGTGGTTCAAAAAACACTGGGTATTTTATTTAGACTTCCACTTATATAGTTAGGAATTTAGCCATATATATATATATATATATAATATATATATATATATATATATATATATATATATATATATATGGTAATTCCAACGTCTTCTGTTTCAGATGTTGCTGTTCCTGGGGTTATTCTCAGGATAAGTATTCATATTAAGGTCAGTTGCAGCATTATTATAGCAGAAAAGTATAGTCTGATATGTGTAGCCTATAACTCACCTATCCTCTCATTTTCTTCGCATGCGGTCCCTGCAATGCCACTGCTCTCCAGCCCAAAGTTGGGATCTGCTTTCCCAGTCATTTTCGCTGCATCTTCCACCTTCCGCACATGAGCTTCCACCAATGCTGTGGGGACTTCTTCCTTCATCTTGGAAAATTCCTCTGGAGTAAGTGAAAGAAAAGTTTTGTAATCTTTTATATTTAAAACCTCAACGAAAACATTCATTTAGCACTACAACCTAGTTTTATAATTTCCAGACTGAAATTCGTTTTGCCATTCTCAGAAAATATCCAAACGTACCCAGCGCAGATTTAGCTGCTGCAGACGCCACTCTGGGATCCACCACAGATGCGAGGAAAGCTACGGTGCTCATCACGGGATTTCCTGATTGGCTGAAGGGTATGGGCTGATAAGCCAAAGGTCCCAATGAGGCCTCAGAGTCCTCAAGATAGGGATCCTCAATCGGCAGCCGCAGGAAATGCAAGATGCACTCGTCCTGAGTGCGGCTTCCCACGTGTTCAGACACCTTGTTCCAGTCATCCTTGTACATTTCCAGTGCCTGAGTAAACAAACAATAGCACACTAGATCCTCGCAAACACAGAGCGGCATCCATATTCTCTACACAGGTCAATATTCACCTCAAGCAGCAGTAGCGTCTCCTGCTCCGTCCATTCCCGTGTGGCACTTGCTGCAGCTTTACTCTACGACAAACAGAAAGCGATTTAACACGAGGTCAAGTTTCACATTGTATTCTCAGAAGGAACTTGGAAAGAGGTGGATCATCGTCTATAAAAAGTATATAGATTACGACACAGTGTGGTAAGCGGGTGTAATACATACAAGAAAGTAAAAAATACTGCTTATAACATGTACCAGTGCACGGCGCTACGGAATATGATGGTGCTATAGAAAACAATAAATAATAACATGTCTTCTTTTACTTAATCTATGGGATCATAATGATGGGAACAAAGTGCCTCTCAACATTCTGGTCCAGGTATACTAGTGTAAGAGAAAGCTCTAAAGTTCCAATTCTTCATTCATTCTATGGAACTTCAAATTACAAGTAAAAAAACCCCAAACAGTCCCAGCTGAGAAGGAGCATTTCCCAGGCCTCACTTTGGATGTCGTGTTCTTCTTGCTGTACATATCTGTCCGCAAGCCAAAGTTTTGTAAGTCGCCTGGCTTCTCTTTACCCTTATCGGGGAAATTCAGCATTTGTTGAGATGCCGAGGTCTGTTGGATGAGAGCAAATGGAAAAACTCCAGTCAGGTCAGTTAAAAATTACAATTATGTATTTCTGAATAGCAGAAAAGGGTGAAAAAATAGTTAATTTAAGATGAAGTAGAGGGAACATCAAGGAGAACAAGAACGCAAACCGTATTATGATGTAGCCAAAGTAACAGAACGACTGAATGACGAAGCAATGACGAAACTATGAAAGGGCAGTTTTAAAACAAGTCTACCTGTGGTGTTTTAGGCTGCAAAGGAACCAGTCCTGAAGGGGTATCAGCTAGGACATGGAAATGTGATGTAGGTGGTGGCCCCATAGGAGTTGGACGAGACTCTGCATCCACTTGGTAGTTAATGAGACCCCACTGTTCTAGGAAGGCATGAACCCTGAAATGAGAACACCACAAAAGCTGGGACAACCATATTCTGCATTAGTGACGACAAATACTATACAACCCCCCCATATAACCGCCCAGCGTCTGACACACATTGATGGGTGCAAAGATGACCAGTATTTCTGCCAATGTCCCTGTTGGTCAGTGTCTTTTATTCCTTTGATTTGAAGTTCATGTGAACTTGAACTTCAAGTGACTTGAATGTCATCCACACCTCATGATTGCACAGACATCTCCTGCCAAGTTGCGACGACATGCCGTGGAGGTGAGGTATTCCTGGGGGTTCAGGCGGTAGGTATCAATCATGAAGTTTCGATATGCCAGGTAACTACATAAAAGAGAAACACAATTTTACTTTAACATCACCTGCAGTGAAATTCTTTTAAAGCTCGAATGTTATCCAGCGGACACCGCACATTATTAACCAGCTATGTGTCAGTATGGCGATTATTGCATTTAGTAGTGTATAAGTGATACAGACAAATGTTGTAAAGAAAAACTCACATCTCTGGTGTTTTTGATTTGTTCTTGCCGTTGAAAAATTCTGGAAGGGCCCGCCGCTCGATGGCATGTACACTGTGAAAAGACAGGGAAGGTGTACGTAAAAGCACAGAATAAAAACAAACCAGAGAATACAGAAAGATGGCAGATAAATGGGAATTGTTTGGGTGAAAGCAGATGTTCCAAATGTTTTTTAACCCCTTCATGTTTCTAATTACCAGTACTCAGTGGAGACACACTGTATGGTTATCTGGTTTGGATGGCTCTTCGTAAAATTAATTAAAAATGTTGTAGTTGTCTTGGCAAGAAGGACTGGAATAAAGGGACTCAGAAGTGTGAAATTCTAAGTGGAAGCACAAAATGAACAGCTGTTCTACACACTAACGTGGACTCTAGCGATCCCATTTTTTCACGAAAAAAATTGTTATATATTTTAATAAACGGTCAAATAAAAGACACATACTCTCTCCCTTAGCTCTATTACCAGCTGAATTAGCATTGTATTAAATATTCTATAAGGCCCTGATCTATAAGGGCAAGAACTGGAAGACTGATGTGGAGAGGAATTGCGGAGGACATAATTACCTATTATAATCAAACCAAGCAGCATAGCTGGGGATGATAATATGATGAGTTTGTTCTGTCACGTTGTCCTCGTGAAGGTCCGATGTCTTAATTTGTTCACTTTTGTTCCCTGAGGAATTGTCATCCTCCTCCTACAAGGCCCATGTAAGATAAGCAAAGTGATTAATTTACTGGATTCGATTTTTGCTTTTAACAACAACCCACAACAAGTGATGGGTGGCTAGTTAAGCTTTTGTCATATTGTTGAGTGTTACCTTGGTCACAGCCTCCATACTCTCATCCTCCTGTTCATCTGAAAAAAATCAAAGTGATTACAATACCAAGAGCTTACACAGACCTGCTAATCACTAAACACACACAGACACGCGTGAACTGAAACAGTCTGTGGTACTTAGTGGTTTTGTTATGGAATACACCATTCTTCTCACTCGGTATATAAATATCACTCGATCGGATGGTTATTCCTTTAAGAGGGGACACTAGTAAGTCAAGGGGGTTCAAACTCCATGGCCTGCGAGATGGAGGACTAGGGATGCTGAATATGCGTGCTTGGACGCAAATGATTTAAGTGTTTTTTAAATTTAATAGTGAAAATAGTTATATGCATTTATAGTTACAGACCTCAATGCCAACACATATAGAGCTCTCACCTAGATCTGTCACTGTCCCTCCTTTCACCGGTGCAGACTCAGAATCTTTCTTGGTGTTGACTAAGGCAAAAAAAAAAGCATTAAACAATACAAATTAAAAAGGGATGAACTTGCATGAGATTTCTTTTTGTTTACCTGTTTTGGGAAGTGTAACTTCTTCTACATTAGGCACAGGAGAAGGCTCATCCATGTCCTTGGTCAAATCTTCTTGCTCCTCTTCTCTATGACCTCTCTTAGATTTGGTATATGGAGTAGAAGGTCTACAAAATGGAAGCCTTGGTAAGGAAATAGCAGGAGCAAAGCTGGCCATGTGTGCATATTTATATTTTATATAAGAGAAATGGAAACAATACATAGGATAATTCACATTTCACCTACAAATGCACAACTCTGTAACAGCAAACCATGTAATGGGGGACTGGCTGTACCATCCATTTAAATGCAGATGATATAAGTTCCTTAACAATGAAAGGTATTACTGTATTTACCTTCCTTGTCCTCTACTTACTTGTTTAATACTACTGGGAACAGGGGTTATTACAATCGCTGACCACACTGAATTACAATGCTCAGTTTGAGCGCAGGAACTCACCCTTTTTTGATGTTCTTCTTTTTTGCCTCCACACTTGGGGGAGGAGAGGGTGAGCGTTTTCTCTTCTTGTAATTGGGTCCTTTCTTGTCCCGACGGTCTGAGTCAGGACTGCTTACCTGAGCATAGATTACAGGAAATCCAATGAGACAAACCAAATAAAGCCCTTTTGAACATTAAATATTACCCAATTCCCACCTACAACATATAAAGTAATATTATTGTAATGTAATAATTGATCATATTCCCAGGCATGAACAGAAATCTAACAGTTTTCTCTATATTAGAAAAAATCATAAAGCTTTGGATTGCTGTGGAATGGTTTGCAAACTGTGTTACTTCTAGACAAACGTCTCCATTCACAGTTGAAAAACATCTTAATGGTAACAACCAGGGTGTCATAAATGGATCCTGATCCTTTATTATTTTTGTACGCTTTAATGACCGAGGGTGTTTTAACATTTCTGCAGTGTTTGTATTTAGTTGTAATTTTCTTCTTTCCTATTTAGTGTATCCACACAAATCATATATTGTTTTATTTCAGGATAAGAAGGGCTTTCTTTAGGTACCATTTTTGGATTATATCATCTAATTCACTATATAAAAATATTTAAAGTTTTTCATTTGAAAAAGTTATCAAAACAACCAATGAAAAACCCTGCTAAATAGATTCTAATATTTGTCCCGAGTTCAGAAACACCCAGCATTTTTTGGTCATCCTGTGCCCATGTCCTAATAGGGACATCTTTGAAGCCAGCCAATTTAATTTACTCTCTTAATCCATATATTTCTGAAAACTAGGTATCCCAGAATATCTCAAATAGCTCATTTGAGCAGGGCCCTTCTCACCTGTTGTTTCTGTAAGTCAAATTGTTATGTTATATACTACTTGTTATGTCCTGTTTACCCATTGTACAGTGCTACAAAATTTAATGGCACTATATAAAACAATAATAATAATAATAATAAAAAATGTTGGTATTTTAAGACTTTCAATGCACTAATTTTACCACCAGCCTTTGTCAAACTACTAAGACACAGAATTCAGTAATTTTGCGGGAACCTGTTCAAAAGGGTGATTGACCTCTACAGTGTCTACAACATGGGGTGAGCGTGATTGCTCCACGTGTTATAATCCGATTCTTACCTCATCAGTCAAGGTCTTTGCAGAAATTTTTTTACGGCGAGCTAATGGGCTTCTCTCATCATTCACCTCATAGTCTTCCTCATTCATCCACTCATTAAATGAGTCAGTGTCCAAAATCCATTTGGCATGAACCTACTCGAAAAAATTCAACAGCATCTCAGGTTGTGAGCAGACAATTGGTTATTCCATTAAAAGTATCCCTCTTTGAAATGACGGCAAAATCGGATAATTAAAACAAAAAAAGCAGTTAAATAATAAAATGCTACATACCACCCCAATAAAGATCTAGCTGTCATGAGAGACCTCAATTAGGATCAACTAAAGAAGAATCCTACCTTAGAAGGTATTGTGTAGATTAAATTAAAACATCACAAAAAAACTATAACACATATTTTTCTGCTGGGTTTACCTTGCGTGGTTTCTCAGGCGTGGGAGCATCTTCCACAGCAGCTTCAACCTCACTGGCAGGAATCCATGTGTCATAACTAAGATGGAAGAACAAAACAATAAATGATCCTTGAAACGGTTACACAACTCAAATTCCTTTGCAATTAACCCATACTATCAAATTCCAATGTTGTTTTTAACCCCTTAAGGACAATGGGCGGTCCCTAAACCCAATGAAAACAACGCATTTTGAGCCCGTACATGTATGGGCTTTGTCATTAAGGGGTTAAAGTTTTATGTTTAATGTTACATTTATTAAATAATATAAAACGTATGGCCTAACCAATCGATAGCTACATATACTAAGAAGCTACAATGTCATGTTACAGAAAAACAAATCCTACCTGTCTGGATAATAACCCCAGTGGAGGAGAACCTGCTTGTCTCTCTTCATTATAGGTCGCACCCACTCCTCTGCAAATAAGAGAGAAGAAGCAGAAGAGCAAAATTGTGATGGTACAACATGATTTAGCCAAATGTTCCCACAATGCAAATTTCGACAATCACATATTTTACTTGCCATTTCCGCTATCACTCTACACCAAGGTACAGAATTCAGTCATGGGTTGCATGAGTGTACTTGCCATGCTATATGAGAGTGAAATCAATGTATACCTTCTTCCAAGTTGCTAGGAACTGGAACAACCACATGGGAGGCATGGCTTTTATCTTCTGTCAATGTACCCTAGAAAAAATAGCAAGCGTTAGCATCGCAATGTCAGAATGGTGGCAGATCACACTGGAAATGGCAGAAAAAAATGTGAACAGTCGTCTGGACTGTTTGCCCTTATCGAGAAATGCATGTTATGTTAAATGTTAAAAGAGGACTGGAGTGTTGCCCTAGTGATTGCACCACATTAGCTCTTTACACATAACTCCGTAATAAAACCTCCTCACTAGCAGCATTAGAAATAAGATATTTTTTTCTTTGATACATATGACTCTATCCGAAATGTTTTTGTTTTTTTTCTTCTATTTGTGTGTCTACCGTATTTGTACCAATGTGAGGAAAGAAACGGATTACATACAACATTAGTAACAGCCAAATACCTACTAATAAGAATCACAATGTAGTTAAGAACAATAGTACAAACTAAACACTCCAAGGAAAACCCCAGGCTGCAGAACAGAAGAACGTATCTGGAGAGGAGGTCGTCGTGTCACAGGACCCAAGTATCAAACAGCCTAACGTCACACCTGATGTCGCTTCACTATGTCTTTCAGCTTGCTCTGGAGTTTTGTGTCGATTTCTGGATGCAGGTATATGTTTGGTCTTGATAAGCAATTATTCTATGGGAGTGAGACAAAAGAAAAAAATGAAATGAAACAATCACTAAAGGGTGGTCTTCCAGTTAGACAAAACATTCATGGAGCTCTACTAAAAATCAGGCATCTTAGAAAATCTGTCACTGTATTCTTTCCTCAAGTATTCGTCACTTTTAAGGAGACTGTTTAATTTCTACTGCAAAAGCCTATCGCTGTTTTTGAATCACACAATATTTAGGTATTCTGTGGAAACAATATGAATACGGCAAAATTTGGCAAATTAAGCAGTATTGTTGCACGAAGATAAGTGTAGAGTAGGTGAAAGAGCGCCCTTTGTCAACTGCATAAAACCAACATCAAATCAAAGAAAACCTATACAAAAATACTTCTTTTATTTCCATGATGCCACACACCTTAGAGGAAACACTGCCCTCAAGGACAATCATTAACATTTACTGTAATCTAGACATAACAAAGCAAGAAACACACACAAAAAGAAGGACTCACTTGTACAAGAGACTTTTCAATGTTCATGAACATTTCTACATTCCGGTCCATTCGAGAAGGATTCTGGAAATCAAACCTGCGCCTACAGGGGAAATAAATGCATTACTGGAGATGTATCAGATACACTGTTATAAGTACACCTCTATTCATCATTTTTTGTCAGCTAAGGACTGTTGTGCATTTTGTTATGCTTTCACAATCTATCATGAAATAATTATTGTTACATGTTTTTTTTACATATATGGAAAAATACAAACCAATAGTTTTGTACAAGGCTGCCATCCTGCTTTTTAGCATACTATATACTGCACCTATGTCTAAATTAATAGTGTAGATCAAAGCGACATTATTATTAGGCAACTTCATCAGGTCCAGATACACTGTGTGACACTGATTGCCCTTTCATTGTTGGTGACATATCCCCCGATGCAAGTGAAGGACCATGATATCTGTGATTGGCCAAGTTAGAAATCCTGTTACAGGCAACGTGATCACAAAAGTTCCTCGTGTGAGGAATGCTGGTAAAACAAGATAGCTGTTCCTGATGTAGCTGATATTAGAAAAGACGCCTTAACATTAAGATACGTAAGTACATAATCTAGCTAGTGAAAAGAACATAACCTACCAGCCCTGGTCACTCTTGAATTTATAGGCAGCAGCGAGAATGTGGCACAAAGACCCTCCCACCTTGAAGTCCAAAAAGCATTTCATCTGTGAATTGGGGAAGGAAAATGAAATAACTGTATTTATATGTGTGCTAACAAATAAAAATGGGTTAAAATCTAGGCTATTGAAAGCGGATGGAATGATATATCAGCACATGGAATTAAAGCGCTAATGCGGTGTATCTGTCTAAATGTACAACAGCCACTCACACCCAATGGCATTAACTGCCTAATGATCTTCAAAAATAAGCCAAAACACCTTCATCTTTACAATTATATAATATTTTCTAGTGCTTAGTATCAGGGCATTGGATCAATGCTAATTAATAAACCCGAGATACTTACAGGCAATTTAGTGAGAGGTGCATTGCTGACGTGCTTCCCAAACACCTCCTCTTGGAACTGCAGCAACTGCACCACCAGGCTGGACAAGGACTTGTTGGTTGGAGGTTCTGCTTGGATGTACTGCAGAGAAGCAAGCGATCGGCCACGGTCAGCACGGTAAGCAAGAAAACAGGCAATGATACTGTACATCACCAAGTATGTCCAACAAATGCTTCGACTGTTAGAAATCTGCAGTATTTACTGAATTGCTCTCCTCAACAAGGTCTATCAAACAAATAATTCTGTCTACTGTATCCGGTGCACATCAAGCTACCTGCTCTTAAAACGGTAATAGACACACTCCATCTGTTTGCGAGGGTTTACAAACTACATAGGATGTAAACATTTTTAAATGTAAAACGCCTACAAGGCACTTAAGAGTGCTGATCTTAGCAAGCAATAGTTTAGCCCTGCTGTTTCATTCCGTCACATTTACAGGGGGAAACCCATGAAAATAGTAGGTTGTTTACATACATCGCTGCATATACATTTGCCCTCTATCTGGCCCGAGAAGCAGATAACTAAAGTGAACTGTATCAACTGCTCAGAGCGATCGAACAAATGACAGCATTTGGCAAAGCGTGCTTTAAAATTGCACTCTTTTGTTACTGGAAGAACTGCGAGGACGGAGCAGTGAAAGTGAAATGTTGGCACATGAATGGAAGAATGCACGCGGCAGACTCGCTGACACTAGGTCAAAGGTAAGTCTGGGGATTAAAAGCACGCAGCCACGTGCTACAACCAAACACATTTGTAAACATTACAACTTAATCTGCTTGCCCTTCACCTTGTGCAGCATACATTATTCAGATTATAGATCGCCCCCATATTAATACTGGATAAGAAGTCCTCATGCATTCACAGCCTGATTGTACATTTAAATATAGGATCCCATAGGAGACATCTCACCGCTACCCTAAGAACTCCCGGAATGTCTCCCAGCATCAGAAAACATAATTAATACGTAATTAATATGGTTTTATACATTTCTTCCCTTAAGTCAAAACATACCTATTTCCGGAGAAATATGGCAATTAGCGTGCAAATGTGTTTTATTTATTTTTTTTGCAATCCTCCTCTATACTCAGATCGGTATCGTTGGTGGTTTTAAAAGGGGTGACACAAGAATGTCTGAGCATGCAAGTAACCGTGATGAGTGCCTAGCGAGGGGCAGCAGTCACATGATGGGCTAGCCTGGGGGGATTAACCTGTGTTTTGACAGGACAGCTGAGCTAATGAATGAGAGAGCATGGGGGAGGGGTATTTGTTTTGGAGCGAGGTGACAGTCCTCATCGGGCTCACGGTGTTATATGTCGGGGACACACGCTTTGGGAAGCGTCTCTTGTGATAAAGGGGATGCTTCTGCCCAGACGTCCTGCGCATTCGGGATCATAGATTCGTCCATGTATCAATACTATTAACGGGTGACACCTAGGGGTAGGATTGCCGTTGAATAATATCTCTCAGACAGGTACCCATATCCTATTTAAAGGCTTTATTGCTATTATTTAAAGGCAGCCCGGCGACCGGCAGCATGTAGGCCGTGCACAACCCACTGCAGCCGGACAAGTTTTGCCTTATCCACAGAACTGTGGCCGAGAGAAAGGCCCTTTGACCCGGACATGAATGTCTGACAGGTCACATTTTGGGGTTCGGTCGTGCCCCCGCGCCCCGGTTTCGTGTCACCCCCTGCTTGGGCCCGGTTCTTTGTTCTCGGTGTGCAGACCGAGAAGGAGTCATGCAGGGCAGTTTCCCTCAAGACTCCGAACCCTTTTATCCGCTACCTTCTTGTAGTTCTTTCCCAGCCACAGCCGCACATTGTCGAACTGAGAAATAGTGTCGGAGGACTCGTAAAATTTCACATTCGGGCCGCCGTCCTTCTTCCGCACCGCCATCTTCTGCCAGTATGCCCGGCACCTCCAACCCGTGAACAGTGAGACACCTAGCGGCCACACGGGGCACAGTTCGACGGTGGGAGGTGGACACCTAGCGGCCAAACGGGGAACAGTCCCACAGCGGGCGGTGGACAGCTAGCGGCCAAATGGGGACACCACGAAAGGTCACGAGGGCATCTGACAAACGGCGAGAAGCTTAGCAAGGTTGCGGCGGCCGAACCAGCGAGTGGAACATGAAGCATTCGACCAATTACAAAGCAGCTCGTTAGATCATAGTGACACCTAGCGGTCACACTCAGGATAGCAGGGCTATGGTCAAACCATCCCTATTGCTTGGTTACTGTTTGCTCAGCCCCCCACATCAGATTTCTCTGATCAGCACAGAACATACTAATAACACGTATGTCTGCTAACAACAGCCTAACATTCATTTGTGCTGTTTCGGTATACATTATCGAACTGTATTTCTCTGTTTTGAATGCAAATTTGGACGCATACCTTATTAAATAGCCCGACAATAGGAAACATACAGATATGCAGGCAGTGTTAAGAGATTGAAAATTACAATCACTGAATTCGTATTTCTGCATAACCAGGCTGCATCCAAATGGAACGCGCCGAGTGTACGTACATATGAGATTCCCCGCCCGCCCGCTTTCTCTGCTCACTTTAAAATGTGCCTTAAATTGTGTTCAGATACGGCAGGGTCCCTCGAACTAAGAATATCTTGCTGTATGCCAGACGGGACGTGTCCGGCGCCCGAATAAAGCATGCTTTGTACGAGCCGCCTGTCATTTGGTCTGTTGGAGGATTCGAACGTCCCAACAAAGCGCCTCATTTGCGTCTTCCAGCACAGAAGTGGTTAAATAGCGATGCATTCTGTGCCAATCAAGGAGCTGGTATTGGCGGTTCGTTAAGAGCTGCGTATACGATCTGTGTCAGGAAGTACTACGGGGCCGTTGGCTGACAGTCACGGTGGCCGAGTGGTTAAGGCGTTGGACTCGAAATCCAATGGGGTTTCCCCGCACAGGTTCGAATCCTGTTCGTGACGCGTTACATTTTGCGATTTGGAACGAAATACACTAAATTTGTATAAACAAATCTCATTAACTCCTGTGATGTTTAACTTGGATACGTTACTAAACTCTTCCTTACTAGGGCTATATTGTATTGTAAAACATGGAGCTTTTTTGGCATTTTTACTATATATTTTTTTTTAACCACAGTGTACCCCCAAAAATATGTATTGTTTTTCCAAGGACAGACAGGTCTTCACTTTGGTACCATTTTTATATTTATGCAAATATACACAACAAATACAGAAAGGGATTTCTGGGTGCAGCTGAAATGATCAATATGTGCATACAACAGAGCAAAGAATCAGGGCACACCCAGCAAATGCCATTTAAATATATATATATATATATATATATATATATATATATACCGTATTTTCTTGAATTTAGGACAAGTTTTTTTCAGAGCAAATGCTTTTATTCCGGCAGCAAATAGACTAAGACCCAGATCCTCCGCAGCGCTGCAGACTACCTCTGCTGCTGCCCGGCACTTCCGCCAGGGCTTCTATGACGGAGCGCTGGCGGAAGTGCTGGGCAGCAGCCGAGGGTGTCTATATGCATCCTCCATCAGATGCCCACACTAGACACCAGGGAGTCTGAAGCACAGGTGACAAGTCTGGGGATGCATTGGCAATTCGGGGGGGGAGGGTCAGAGTGGCATTTCAGGGGGTATAACGCATATCAGGGGGGCAGAGTGGCATATAGGGGGTATAAGGCATGCGCAATGCCAAGCGTTGACTGGAGCCGTGTAAAACACACAGCCACTGGACTCTGGAGTAGGGGAAACATGTTCTCGAGTTCTGATGGCCCGAGGCCAGAACACAACCTACCGGAATGCATAGCGAAAGTTTGGTGGAGGAGATAATTGTCTGGGCTGTTTCTTAGGGTTTGGGCTAGACCCTTTAGTTCCCATGGGTCATGGGTAATGTTAAAGCATACAAAGACATTTTAGAGAACTGTATGCTTCCAACACTGTGGCATCAGTTTGTCCATAAAGACATGGTAGACGAGTCTGGTGTGGAGGAACTCAAGTGGCCCACACAGAGCCTTGATGTTAACCCCACTGAACATGATGTTTACTCCAACACGAAACTCATGGGATAAACATAAAGCTAACTTGATCTAACACTTACACGCTCTTTCAGTATGTTGGATGTGTAATGAAGCAAGGACAAAGTGGATAGAGTGCAGATTAACAGTTTTAATATGAGATGAACCAAATAGTACAAGATAACGGCAGGAGCAAAATCCAGCTATGACCCAAGATAGCATTAAGGGGTTTCTTCTATACCTGCTCCATTTTTCTACTTTTACTGCTATATCAATGATTTGTGCTCGTTATGTGCGCACGCTTTCTAGGCCAAGTCCTAAATCAACCTCCAGAATGATTGTCTGGTATACCAGGCAAATGCTTAGCGCACCTAGCGCTTACCTATCACTGCGCCCTTGGGTGTCCAGCGTGCGGCCACTAGCTTGTTATAGTAGATGGCCTTAAAGTGCCCCAGACGATTTTACATTTGTAGCCTGGTAGTGTCCTAAACTGTACAAAAAAATTGTACAACAATATTCGGAAGCATTAACATTCACAAATCTAGATTTCTAACATAACCAAAACGTATAACAAGACATTTTATTCAATTTTAGAATGGATCAAACAAATTTTGTAGGTAAAACTCTCCACAAACGTTGTCCGTGTTGAAAGTCAAAGGTGATATTTTAACAATGAATACAGGTAGAATGGCTTTTTCTTAATAAACATTATGGAGAACGCCACACAAAATACTGCAAGCAAAAGTGTATTATTCACTCCTGAGAGTTACAGGGGACATGTCTGCTCTTAATTATTGGGGAGAAAAAAAATAGGGCCCATTCCTGTGGAATAACAGGGGCTTAGTCAACAACATGGAACTTTGAAGGGCAGTTACCATTTCAAACCGCCAGCTTCTCTAGATGTGAGCTTCTCCTCATGAAGTGATGAGCTGGAGCGTTATTTGGAAGCCTACTAAACCTCTACACACACTGGGCTAACTCAGCCCTTCTTCCATGAACGTTAATGTGGCTGGGCCTTTCCAATGCATAGTAAAGATGGTGAGAGGGGTAAAAACGGCAACTTTCCAGCAAACTCCCTCTTTAGTGAATGAATATGCCTTTAATATTTAAAAATCGTTTGTTGAACATAAAAGTATAGTTAAAATGATAATTTAACATAAATTAAGGTCAGTTTTGGAAGTTAGTGTATCATCTAACATACCCCATATCTCCCAAGCAACTTAATTCCATACAGGACAGTTTTTGTTTTTCGAGATTATACTCCAGTTGGGAAGACCAGGGGATGAAACTGAGCTGTAGGCGCAATTAGTACAGAAATCTCGATGAATCTGATAACATTTTGTTAGCAATTGTTAGTGATTTTCCTCAATATTCACTTACTACTAAATGGTACAAATTTAAAGAGAAAGGAAAAAAACCCCCCAAAAAACCAAGCAAGCATAAAATGAAATGTTACTAGAAATTAGGTGGTTTAACCCACTGACTGACAGATTATGATCTCCTACCGCTGACAAAGTACATTACATTGCTATATTGTTACATGAAAGATCATCTTTTTGGGATCCGTGAAGAAAACATACATTTCCAGCTCATAAACACCTGGGAGAAACAGCACAGATGTTCTCTGACTGCTACACGACACAATTTACATAAAAAACCCTGCCTTACTGTAATTAGATAGTATCTGTTGAACCAACCTCTGAAAATCTTACAGATTGTGTGTTAAAAACAAAAATACAGGAATGTTTTCACAGCCGGTAACTTCCATGGTATGCAGCGTAAATAATCCACAGGTTATGGACTGATTATTCTTAAAATCTCTTGTTCACGACTCAAACTTTTTTCCCCAATTCCACCCCACATCACCCACCTGTCAACTTAGTTAGTTTATTTTGCTTAATGTGATCAGAACAAGGTCCTTCAAATTTGTTGTTCGGATCCAATACTGGGCCACTTGGTTGGGGTTGCCCCAAGACCCAAGCTACCAGCTCTCCTGTGTTAGCACCTGAATAGAATAGTGACCATATGAGATGTTACAGGTGTGTGTCATGGGGAGGGAAAAAAATATGCAGAATACTAAAATAGATGACATTAGATGTCAAATCACAGTCCATAAGCAGTATAAGTTGTATATATAACCGGGGTGGCTAATAAGCTATTAGCTCTTCCAAATGCTGTGAAAGTAAAGTACATAAAACATGTTCATAAATACACAACAGTTCCAACACGTCTTCCTAATAGAAAAAAACATGTATGGCTTTAAAACAAAATCCAACACTTCTATAAAAGCGATGCCTACCCACTTTATCTCTAGGTAAATATGGCTGATTTGACTCAGAACTGTTACCAGTTCTGTATTTCAATATTTTAAAAAAGCAATTTAAAGCAGATATTCCAGATGGCACTGGTAATTGCATGGTTATGATGTCAGGTGCACCTCTAAAGCAACTTTTAACGTCATTGCTTCCCCCAGCTTCAAGGGGGTTATTACTTGAAGTAGAAGAGCAGCAAAGCTTTGCGTGACGTACTTCGTCCTGGCTTTTCTCCATGTGAATTACCCGCAGTAAATCCACCCTTTACCGCAGGTTAGCACTGCCTTTGCGAGATGCACCTTAAGCACACGCAAAGCCACGTACTGTGGGGTATTCCAGCATTACATCGCTTCCCAGCCTCAGATCAAGCGACGTCCTGTGAGAGGGAAAGCCTGCCATAGCCCCCTGTGCTTTGGTCCAGCCGGGGTGAGTGTTCACTGATAGGGAGTGCGAGGTTGGCACCCCACCTTTTATGCCGAGCACTGTTGGTAAGCACACTTAGCGCTCTGACAGTCCATGCACTTTGCTATGGCCCTAGATCTTGTGGGTAAGGGCCAAGGAGATCCTTCTGGCCGGGGAGGGAAGGAGCCATAACCCGTTCAGGGAGTGCGGCCGCTGAAAAAGCAACTTTTTTAATAACTTGGCGTCAGATATTTACACAATTACAGGAGGCTCCAGGTCACAAATACTACCTCATAAAATGCAAACCTAAAAATGTAAGCGGATAAAGAAATTTAAAGAACAAAATTATGCATTAAATAAAATCATTTTCCACGTATGCACAACATGTTTCATACATTGAAATACACATGATACAAAACACATGTTTACAGTGTATTTTACATAGAAACATATTTGATGGCCTTTTTTTCTACCGTGCTATAATACATTATAAAAGTTTCAACGAAAATTTAAATTTTAGTCCCTAAGTTGCCCATCTTTAAACAGGCAAAATAAAACCTTATCAAATTTAATTAAAGTAGCACATTTCAAGGCCTTTGAGGTCTACTGGAAACAACCAAATAACTCCAGGTGTCCTCATTGGGTCCCAGCACTCCACAGAAAAAAATACATTTATTAATGGCAGAGGGGACAGAAAATCCCGATATTTATTGTGCTCATTAAAATCAAACCTTTGCAATGATTTGCCTGTCAAGTTTAACAATGAGTAACAGATACACAAACACAAAATGCCAACATATATATTTTATGTATATTTTAGTTTTTTTTTAAAAAAAGAGACAGGAAATAAAACAGACAAATAGAACACAAACAAAATACAAAACATCCTGAAGCACAATTATCAATCATGGACATCAAAAATAAAAAATAAATGCATAAAGCTTTCAAATGTGAATGAACAAATAGTCACAGACAGTTCTGGTTCACACAGGACAGGAGTGTTATATTTTTTGCAGGAAGGAATTGGCAGAATTCCAGGGCTCCTGCACGTAGTCCGCAGCATGGCAAATGAATGAAAGGTCACTAGTGTCGATATCTAAACCGTTGTCTAGGTCCCGGGCACTTTAAGAATAGTGGTAAACATGCAAAACAAACAACGTAATGAATATAAACACAACAATATCTACCATACACGTTCACAATACAAAACACAACTTCAAGTTGCCTGCATTTATTCCGCTTCCGTTTTTTTTTTAAAATGTGTGATGCATTTTTAGTGTTTTTCATCGCCTTCAGAAAATAAACAAAAACGTTAAGGTTATGAGTGCTGGGATTTACATGCCTCCAACCAGAACCACAGAGGCTTTTAATTGTCGTGTGACCGACTGGACACTTGTGTGTAGCTTCAGTGTGGCACTCACAACTTCACTAACCATGGCAATTATATGACCTGGGGTGAAATGCAGGCATCAGTATAATGAGAGCATTATTCCACCGCCAATAGACTGTGACCAAAGCAAAATCCTGCCAGAACATGCAGGACGTCTGTTACTACGTGACATAGGGATTAAAAAAATATCTACTTTCTTCTCTTCTAGCCCCATCCCCAAACTCTGCCCACAAGACCCAAGTCCAAACAGGCCTGCATAAGTCCAAGTTCAAGTCGTAGGATTGTTTTGCTTTAGCATACACCAGTGATTATAGAGCCTGTGCCCCTGCACCGTCTCCTTGAAATGCCCTTAATTCTTTCGCAATACCGAATGCTCCTGGTGTATACGACCCATTCATAGCTTTATGCATTAAGTCTTTGGAAAGTCAATGTCTGCTGCCCTATATTCATGAATAAAGCCTACCAGCAAACCCAGCGTCTAGGGGAAAGAGTGTACTACATAACACCATCCCAAATTAATCTGCTTGGAAGTTTCTTACATACAGCCAACAAAGGCAAGGTATCACCCAGCACTTTACCAGTAGGCACCAGTGGCATGAGTGGGGTCTGGAAACTTGTATATGGTAATTGTTTTCTTGCAATGAAACACCCTGCTTCCAAGGGAGCATGAAGCTAATGCAGGAGCCAAAGGGAGTGTATATTCAGAGGATATGCACCTAGATTTCTTCAACACCGTGAGCAAAGATCATCACAAGACCGGGTTCCAGAACCATGTCGTCCCCCATATGTCGATTTTCGCAGGCCATCACCACTACAGCCTGCTTTCCAGGAATCCGTTTTGCAACATAGTTCTCGTAATACCGTCTGTTCATCTGCCGAGTCTCAAGAGTTGCCAGGCCTTGTGGCCAATTGCGCTCATGGGCATTCTCGATCAACTCATTAACAATAGAAGCTGGGCAGCCGCTTTCCACAAGCGATCGCTTAATAACCGCCTGTAGCACTGCATCTGGCGTGGAGATCATGCCACCCCATCTGGTCACTCGTGCTGGTTGTAAGGAGTTCACCCACCTACACAAGAGATAAGCAGTTAAGAAATTTCCCATATTCACATACAGCAAATTAAGTCCTTAGCAAAGAAAACAATGACCCTGCTGACCCGCTTCCCTATTCTATGTTTTAGGCCGTTAATTCTACTATAGTTTTTCCAAACTACTATATGCAAAATCCAATTGGTCATTCTAACACCCTCTACTGATTAAAACTAATTTTCTAATAGAGGACAGGAAACAAACCTATGTCTTAGAGAGTCATTTACTATTCTAGAACCCAGACACGTTTCCTGCGACCTGCTTACCAAAAAAGGCAGTAAGGAATACGAATACCCCATTCTGTACATGAAACTTGCAGGTACATTAAGTCATATCGAGGCAAAGTGAATCCTGGCAGATTCTTACAGTACCATCCTATGAGCAGGTTATGCTTTCAGTTAATATTTGCATTTGTAACTTTTACATTAACTGAAGATTGCAAATAACTACCTTAACCGTTTCGTGAGTTTCCAGATTAGCTCAGGCAGCACTAGGCTTGGTGACCTGAACGGAGCACTGACACTACAGAGCAAAAACTAATTCTATACCTCTGTAAAGAGTTAAACATGATGAGATAGGGAAGCCTATTACCACAAATAAACAAAAAACAGGAGATTGCCTCTTTTTCAAGCTTTTCAGCTCAGTCTTTCTATTGCATTACTTACTCAAGTATTTCATTGTATTCTATCGTCTCCTCTAAATTTTGAAGATTTGGATTGGCACTACGAATCGCTCGCATATAGGCCTTCAGCAGCTGGATGTCACGTTTCTGTTGCATCAAACAAAAAAATAAACAGTCACTTATTTCATTTTGTTTCAATACATTTCATGTATCTGCAGACCTGGAAGTTGCCAGCCAAGTAACTTTAGATGACTTTACCTGCTCAAACGGAACCGTTTAGTTTAAACAATGATAACAGAGTACTGTCTAACTCTTTCCTCCACATAACCAGAATGTACCGTGGGTGATTAACACTGAGCCATTCTATTGTTTACTACAAGGGCTTACGATAAAGGAGTCAGGGCGTTTGTCTAGTATGTGAAGCTAGAACACATACAAATTGCTAATATACAGTTGTCTCAAAAGTATTTTATCAGAAAAACTGGTCTGGTTTTAAAACAGAAACCAATACAATACTGAAAGCTCATTTTGAGTGCAATACTTGAAATTAAAGATTTTGGAGTTCTCCCTTTAACAGTACAGGGGTTTCTAAAATTCAAGCGCATTTCCAAATGAAGAATAGAATGTATGATTTCCGGTGGTCACTAAGACAACCAGAAAGTGGTACTTTCACACACACAGAGATATATATTATATATATATATATTATATATATATATATACACACATATATATTTTGCTGACCAGTGTAGAATAAAGTGATAAGAGAATTGGGTCCAGGTACCTGCTCTGCCAGCTGATGCTTGCTCTCAGCAGCCGCTTTCTCCAGCTCCCCTATCCTGGTCTGCTGCTGCTGCACTACAGAGCGGAGGTGCTTTATGCAGTTGTGGTTTGGTAGTTCATCTTTGGGCATTTCCAGACTGGCGAGAAATGGAAAACAGAAACAAAAAAAAACACATTATTAAAACAAAAATGGTTTCCTCAGCAACCTCCATTAGTTTTTATACACGTTTCTCATGTACTCACCATTCCTTCCAGCGACTTTGTATAAAGTACCATTAAAGCTAGAAAGCAAGCTCACGGGCAGATTCTCATCTCCTGATGTGTCTCTATGTATTAATGTATGCTGGTTATGTGCGTTAGCTGCCGCATGTAAATTGTACAGCACTGTGTAATTTGTTGGTGCTAAATAAATAAAAGGTAAGGCAAGTGCATCAGCCGGAGGATGGAGGGCAAGTGCAGCAGGGCAGCCTCTTCTTTGCCAGCTAAGTGTTTATTTTCATTTTGGAAGAAAAGTATACTGACAGACTACTTGAATATCCATTCCTGTATTGGGGTTGTCAGGGACAGAAAATTCAAATAACAGATATGTACTATGGAAACTAAAGAATAGAAATTATTATTAAAAATGGACAGCGCTAATAAAAAAATATATTGTTTTTGTATTCTAAGCCACAATAAATGTGGTTTAAAGACTTTTTTGCAGCGACATCATGCTGTAATAACCTCTGGAAGGGTGCTTGACCTAATTAGTTACCTATTTATATATATACACTACAGACAAAAGTATTGAGACCTACCTCTTAATTATTGAATTTGGGTGTTTCAATCAGATCCATTGCCACAGATGTATAAAATAAAGCTCATTCAGCAAAACCATAAAACAGGGAAGTCAATGGAATTCTGCTACCTATTTGTCTGTGCGATCAACTATTCTACCCCTGCTATGGCCGATTTGGTAGTCATATTTGTATCCAAGTATCGGCCAAATTCAAATAGTCTGCTCTCTTAACTACTGAACAGTTACATAGATTTTAGATGACACTTATGAGAAATAGAAAAGTTTACAAAAAGCAGTAGTACAATCACATAAAGAAAGCTGCACAGTTACATTGCAAGCCGTTGCACATCAAGATTCCGTGCCGGCACAATGTAATATTCATACAGGTCTTGAATAAACAAGCCCAGATGTGCGTACCCGCATCCCTGCTCGCATGTCACCGGTCGCTTTGGGTTATGTTCACAGTCGTTAAGATGAGACATGAGGTTGTCAAGTCGCACAATGGTTGTACAGCCGAAAATTGCGTTGTCGCATGTAATCTGCAGCTTGGAGAGCATATTCCGCATGATGCGGGGAACTGGGCGCAGGTGGGCGACTGTCACAACGCTGCGGTCCACCGGACAGGTCTGCTGCTGTGAGAACCACTGGGTGATGCAGGCATTGCAGAAGGCGTGCTCACAGTGAGGAGCCTGCGAATAAAAAATACGTTACATACTATATACAGTAACTAAAACATACTGCATATCTTAAGCATCTGGAGACAAAGCCCGTAGAATGTATACTCTGCCCATAACCTTAAAATATGGACATGCGAGGTGGCTTGGCTTTTAAAGAAGAAATGTAACCTGTCTAATTTGCAAGTTCTATGGCATCGATACAAAGAAATAAAAACTATTCTTCAGTGATAAAGAAATATACATTAAATATTTATGAATATCTTGATTAGTTTGGCAGCAGCTGGTAAAGAGTGACAGGAGCTGCAGGACACATAGTAAGGCGTCATACACGTCACCCAGGTCTACCACACCTAAAGAGGGCGACGTCAATGCCATATAGCTTGGATTTATAGACTGAAACATTGAAAATGCCACCACATTAAATCATCCTTTTAGGCCTGTGAGAAAACTTGGAACACATATTGTGGAGCACAGAGGAACATGGCTCTATACCTTTTAACTTGCCATACGCCACTAACAGCCCACACCAAGACCCCAGAGCCTTCCCCGCACAACAAATGCTGCGGACTCCAAACCCTTCCAATGCCAGAAGAAATAATAGAGCGATGCATCACTTTCTCGTCAAGGAACGCTAAATTTAGCAACCCCACTGCAGAGATCATCATAAGAAAAAGTATGTCTGGAGCTGTATTGACCCATTTCACGTAGTAAGAGCGTTTTGCATTGCATGACATGGGGACAGATGGATTTGCTGCACAAGCTCTCTCTCATTATATATATATATATATATATATTTATATTAGTATTAGTGTGTGGCAGACATTGCACACAGAGAACGCACATTAGAGCAGAATTATATGCTGCATCACAGAGTTAAACCACAAACTAAACTCACAATTCTTGACCGTCTAAGTTCCCCTACTAAACACGTCTCAGCATTCTGCACTTGCCGCATACCCGTATTAATTGTCAGACATGCCCCGGTGCATCTCATGTTTTACATGAAATACATTTATCTGAAAGCTATCCTTATACGTTATGCAATTTGTTCCTCTTTCTTTTAAACTTTCAAGAAGCAGTGTATAAAACTATAAACCTGTCTTCCAAGAAAAAAACAAAAACAAACATTGAAGTAGAGAGTGGGATTATATAGGGAATGGATAGATCAGAGGCAGAGGAGGGCTACCAACTTTCTGCCTTGGGGCAAGTTAAGCCATACTAAGTAATAGCTACACAGAGCTGGTAGAAAAAAACCTCAATGCACATTACAGTAAGGGTGCTGCCTACATTTTATTCCGCATTCCCTGTATCTATATTCCCAACTACACAAGTACAAGACTAAAAAAGAAAATAACTTTGTAGCCGTAGCCTGAAAACGAGTGGCCCAGAAGGTGCTGCCCTCCGGGGTTTCCACTGCCTTACATTTACTGTAATAAGAAACATGCAATGTAAGCAGCCACAGCAGATGATTTGAACATCCACTGCAACAAATAATGCTAACAGCCTCTAGTAAAACAATGTCAAGGATTGTCAAGGACGCCCACAAACACGTTTCAGGTTAACCGACATCGTCAGAGATTTAATATTGTGCGACCCACAATGCCGTCGTATTACCTCGGAGATCCGCTGCCACGAAGGAAAATCCCCCGACTCTGGAATAAGTGAAGCAGCATCGCGCTGCCCCAGGACAGAACGGGACAGGTAGGGCGGAAGCAGCAAGATGATTGGCAGGGTCATGTGACCCGCATGTGCGTATCCCCAAAGGATCATTAAAGTGCCCGCTTGGCAGCACTGCAAGCATTCTTGCAGATACCAATACTGAGCTCACAGTTCACCGTCCTCTGGCAGAGGTGAATACTTTAATCTGCGCTTCACCGCCATAGCTGCAAACCAGTTTATTTAGTAAAGCTCCGTGAATTCACTATGTGTTATACAGGGCAAGGTCAAACTCTCTGAGAATGTCTGAGATAGCACTTCATAATGCACAGTTCGGTCACGAGTGTAAGTTTTATTTAGAGCCATCCAAGCCACTTGTGCATCTGAAGGCTACTAGGGATGGTCCTTTGTAATCTAAAGTGACGTCAGTGGGTTAAAACTCCAACTCCTCTGCTCGCTCCCTCTAAAGGGAATAAGCGATTCTGCGGTCATAGATTGTGACGATACCAGGTCTACTCCTTCACTCACAGAATATGTGCTGCTCTGATTGCTCCACGGTGAAGACTTTATATACAAAGTGAAATACTTGGCAGTCAACTTCAAAGTAAAAGCTGACAGCAAATGCAATAGCTTAGAAGATTCTAGCGCTCCATATGTCCACGACGACATAACTCCCAATACTTCAGACGGCCAGAGAGACACATTTGTTTAAAGCGGCACGGTTAGAGTTTGGGCAGTGGACATGCATGTGTTCGTGACTTATTTATGTTATTTTTAGAAAGCATTTTATGTTCACTGTTAAGTGTTTATAAATTCTAGTCTGTTTTATAGGAACAGCATCAGAATGTAAATCGCTACATACCCTAAGCTCCAAAAAGAAGAAAGAAGGGCCGTGGGATTTAGTTCTCCGAGGGACTGTCCCTCCAGAAAGGACACTTGGGAAGAATGGAACACCTTTAAATCTGCTTTTTTAAAAAAAAAAAAAAAAAAAAAAAAAAGAAAAAAAAAAAAACTAAAAGAAACAATGGGGTGGCTCAATCACTCTTTATAAATCTGTCTCCTAGTAAGATATGAGATCTCATCTGAAGTATGTTTCGTGGCAGGGACTTGCACTCAATGAACAGAGGTTACAGCATGTGTTGGGGTTCCTTTACACTGAACAGGCCAGGTCAGCCAATCAAGTGCTAACCAACACAGCACATTATACACAAATAATACCGGTATATACAGATAAATTATACAGAGATATAGAGATACAAAGATATCGTAGACTTTAGGATATTGGTGATAGCATGGAATTATTCATGTCCAGGCACCCTGCTTTCTCTTCCTTTAAATATTACAAACCAGTCAGACGATAATTCTTCTGACGATGTTTGCTTAGAAGTAAGGGAAGTATTATACTTGTGGAATTACCCGTGTATCAGAGTGAGTGTGTATGTTAGTGAGAGTGAGTGTGTGTAAGTGGTGATCTGTATGTTATAGGGGGGCCCTAAGCTGTACCTGCCACCCAGGCCAGAAGGTACCAGAGCTCCTCTGAATGGCACAATGTTACTGCAGCACATGATTTAACTATCTTGAGACCCACTGATTGTAACATTTTATTTATTTTTTTACCAAGTTTTAGTATAATACCTGTCCCTTCACATTATCAGAGTTGTCGCTGAAGATGGCTCATCTCTGCCTGGTTGGTATGTTTTGCTTTCCCCTCAGCATTTATAATATATTTTAGGTTTTTTCTTGAGGGGAGGTTGAGGCGAGGTGGTCTGGAACATTAAACTGTCCTTTTAAGCTTCTTTTCAACCTTGTTTCTGAACAGAAATAAGATTGTCTCACAGAACACCAAAAGACTTTTCAAAATGAGAACCTGTACCAGCTCTAGCAGAGCATTTCATGTGTTAATGATGCCAGGAATGTAGTCTGTAAGAGGAAGGAAGAGGTGATATGGGGGGCCTTTAGTACAGCAACAATGTAATGAGCTTCAGGAAGATATCCAGGAAGGAACACGGAAAGAAATACTACAGATAACAGGCAGATGTTTAGAAAACGTAATGCAGAGCTAGAGCATCACCAAAGGAACTTTTATTCATGCAAAGCTTTTAGGAGATGAGTCTTCTAGTACCAGGCCACAGAAATCACAGGTAAATATCAGTTGTGATCATCAATGTATCGGCGGATCAGGATGGTTAACCCTTACTTGGACTGGCTCCTCCAGGACCCCACTGCAGATGGGGCATATAAGATCCTCGTCCACATCACCCTGGAAGCGTGTTACATCATACCCCATCGCTCATCACCGACACTACGCTCTGCAAGTAAAAGAAGAAGTGTAAGTCATGATTCATGGCACCACATTTACAAACTCAACCAAACGACAAATATATTCTCCATCATTGCCTGATACAAGTACAGCTTTCACTCTATGTTGTAACAAAAGGGGCAGGTATACTTTTCTATAACCACACTTAGCCTTAAGGTGCAAGTTGACAAATTAACATCCTATGCTGAGCAGTTATCTTATTACAATCTTGGTGTCTATTTGTACTGCGCCAACAATTCATGTACTTCTTACATGACACGCATTCCAAGGGGTCGGCAAAGCTAGGATTGACAGATACATTGGGTAAAGAGGGCCTTGCCTGTGAGCTTACAAGTTTGTGACGCGATTCCAATACTGGTTTCGAAAAATACGACCCCAAACAGCTACCCAAAGCCCTTTGTGAGTATTTGCTGTTTCAGTGACCCCAGTCATGTAGAGCACAGCAGAGATCCATCCAGAATGACGCTTCCCACCGCAGCGATCAGCGCTCTGTAGCATGTACCGGGTGCTCTGCCAACAACAGGATTACCAACATGGTTGGGGGATGCAGCTTCATAAAGACGAGCAAGCACCAATACAACAACCCAGAGGAAGATCCATTACAACCTACTTTATCCCCACTTACAAGAAGAAGGTGTCGGCAGCCGGTTGCCTGGCCTGCACTGCTGTAATTGCCAATGACTGTAAACGTGGCATTCTAAGGCTCCAGCTTCAATAGCGCTCACAGATGTCAAAACCTCTATATAGAATATGTATGTTTAATAGACAGCCCGGGATACTGCACTTTATTTATGAGAGGACTTGGTGCATAAAATTTACCCTTCAATCATATCCAAAATTAGCAGTAAAAAATAAAAATCTACTGATGAAACACTCCACATACAGGGAGTGACACCTAGAAGAGAGCACGGCACCACAGCTAGTGCCGAGATCTGAGATGACCACATGCTTCTCTTTATGAAACAGATGAAAGCCTTGTGATGTCATTAGGACAGTGCTTTGCCACGTTCTCATACTCCTGGTGACAGGTTGTGACAGCGATCACCCCATGTCTGATCACACATCGGTCACAGCGCAGGTCTGTGCAGCTCTGCCGTCCTGATGCAACCAACAAGTGTGAGGTCTGATTGTGAGGCGATCATTTTGAGAGGGATTTTTGTTATTTTACAGGAAAAGTGGCAGTCATAAGTTATTTTTCCTCCTAGCAACTTGTATACAAAAAAACAAACTTGTATAAAATAAAAAAACAAAAAAGGTATTGATAATTCTGAAGGGCTGAGGTACAAGGCCTTTCAGGTAGTAATTCAATAATACAAATTATTCTTTATATAGACTTTGAAGGTCCAATAGATTTCCATCTATTGCCACAGAGATAAATAGTGGCATATTACTTGTAACTGGGAATTGCCAGATTAAAATAGAAGTTGTGAACGCCTGGACAATTTATAACACTTGTGTAAACTTAGAAATGTTACGACGCGTTATTCTTTTAAAACATTTGTGTTTCGGCTGCCAGAAATAAACATCTGTGCTTCTTGAATTCCAAGCACATAAAACCACAACTTTTACCCTTTTTCATACTGGAACCCGGACAGACCGGTCTAATAGTGAAGCATGTAACCAAAACGCATCAGCAAAGGCTCTTCGTCCCGCCCCTTTCAAGGCGTGACACTCAAGGGGGCGGGGCTCTTAGAAGAGGGCACAAATATAAAAGGGGGGGTTAACGACAAAGCAGTGTACAAAATGTTTTTTATGCTTCGCAGTGGCCGTGTGTGTGTGAATCAGTCGAAAAACACAAGGCATGTTCATGGCCACAAAAAAAAACACTATTATATAGAAAATTTGGTGCGTCACATAATATTAAATTATCTGCATAACTTAAATGCCCATAACGCTTGGTTCTAGTCTTTTTTTACGTGTAAATTTAAAATCAGTCATTTTTATTGTTGAAAATAAAACTTAATTTTTTTTTAAAAAAAAAACCTGGCTCCTTACTATTTTAGCTGGCTCCTAAATTCAAAACAAATTTGTCAAGCCCCGATATACATATGTTTAATCATTTTGCCATATCACAGGCACTTTGGACTTAAACACAGTCTTTATAATGTTTTCTTCCAAGATTTTGATTAGAGATTGAGAAAAAAAAAAACGTACCTCTACAATTGACACTTAGAGATATATCTGCAGCAATTCTGCACACAGTGTAAGTTTGTTCTATTTTTATGTTCCTTACGTGAATTGAATGAAACACAGTTTGAGGCAGAGCAGTGCACTGGACTTTACATTTATTTTAAAAAGCTGTTCTTGTTCATTGATTAAGAAAATCCACAAGCATTCTATGTGTGCGGTAATCAAATACGAGGAGATAGACTCCTACGAGTGTTCATTTCTTGGAACATTCATAAGCAGAAGTACTTGTCATCAGCAAGTGATTTCACATTTAATAAAACACGGCTCAGCCAGGCATTCGGAAACGGCTTCCAGAGACCTGAATTTCATAACTCTTTGGCTTTCGCTCTTCTTCGTTTGTTCTGCATCTCAAACGCACCAGGGTTTGCATGGCAGCTGCATTACCCCCGAGCGGGCTGCCTGGCTCAGCTTTCCTGCAGCCCTTTGATTATTTTACCCCAGGGTCCTTGTTGGGCTCCCTCATCTGTGCCTTTCCCACATACACTTTGCAGAGCAGAACCAGAATATTCAAACATCCAGCCTATCAATGGTCCACCAGCTGTTCCCATACCCGTCAGTCCCGGCCTATGGACCCCCCCACTTAACCGTCCTGGAGGAGCCAATTCACGCTTCGTTCATAGGAATGCCCAACAGACTCCAGGGAGATGCCGATAGGAAGTGTGTCGTGGAACGGTAAATTTGACAATTTGTTACATTCTGAAAATCAGGATTCTAGCCCTTAAATGGAACGGAAAATCACTAAATATAAAAAAAATATACTTATATTAAAGAAAAACAGTTACCCACGCATGATCCATGTGAAACTAACAACTTTCCCCATTAGATAACCAAAAGAAGCTGCTTTTGTAAAGATCCATAAAGTTTTCTGTTTGGGCAATTGTTTGCGGGACTACAACGGCACGAGAAGTCCATTTGCAGGTTGCTTGAATAATTACCACGCGGGGAAGTTCACATCAAACGCTGAGCGATCCGGTTCCATTCACTCAAATCAACAAAGGAACGCGGAGTAAAATCCCAGAAAGCCAACGCAATGCTTTATTCCTAGAGTATTATGCAGACGTGTAGAGAACGAACATGCTATGCAACACTTCATTATAGGCTTGGTATCTTTTTTTCTCTTATAGTCTAAAAACAGTGGTGCCAAAGAAGGGGAACAGCTGCCTGGCACAATGGTTCTTGCCCACAAAGTTTCTGTAATAGCCCAAAGAGTAAAGGAGAGAAAAAAACCATAACTAAACAGAAAAGTTGATCTGAATACCTCCAGTTATCGAGAGATCATTAAATATCAATAAGAGAGAATTTCATTAAAGCTCAACATGCGCACAGCTTGCCAAGCCTGCGGCGATGCAGAACCCCAGCTCACGCTGCGCCCAGACCGGCTTCTTACCCACCTCTTAAAGGAAAAAAGGCGAAACGCCATCTCCTGAGGGGAGAAGCTGCTATGGAGGCGCATTTTGGATACTTTGGACTTTATGTTGTGACAGAATCTGGTTATTTTCTTTATACTCTGCACAAATAAAGCATCCTGGAAGATACATTCCTAATTCAGACCAGCATTTTTCTCCCTAGAGTATTGCTGTTTGGCCGCCTGCCTGTATGGCTTCTGCTTACAGTAATATAAGCTGGAATCGTTTCAGCGCTTATGCAATGGACAGGTTCAGTTACATTTCAAAGCAAAAATATTCTTTGTTCTAGAGGCTGAAAGCTCTACGGGGCAGGGAGCTAATTTCATAATTCATACTCGCCGCATCCCGTCAAAACATCTGTATGATCGCTGTACGTAAATGCTCCAGAGTATGTCCGTTCGCTACATACATGAAAATATACACGCATTATATGTAAAGTGGAAGAGCTGAGTGTTTTATACCATTTTCACATACAGAGGCTACAGTCCATCGGGTAAATTCCCCAGACTGACCAAGTCACAAAATGAAAAGTATGTCGTTTTCAATAAACTTTGCATAAAGAATGTCAGGTAAAATGGTCGGCCCTCGCACGCGTTCGCTTCATCAAACCCCTGGTCTATAGAGAGCAGAAGCCGGGTTAGGAACTCATACACATGACATACATATTCTGACAGCCTTACTAAGGAAGAACGCAGCTTCTGTGACCAGGCTATTCTTGTCAGTGGCACTCAAGAATTCTCATGCAAAGAATGGGAGTGCTTGGCCGGTAGGCACACTGGAAGCGGCTGCCGGTGAGTATATTATGTGCAATGATTTGTGTTTGGCCCGATACATCTCTTGCACAGAAAACAAGCAAGCCCAAACTCACCTCTCTAAAGACCTGCTTGTTTTGTTACAGCTTATTTTAAGCATGTGAATTGAAGCTTTGTGCATAATGTGGACCGGATCCATAAATAACTTTTAAAAATGTGAACCCTGCTGTATTAGATGGTGTGAAGACCATGCCAAGGAAAATATCTTTGCCTAATAGAAGGTTGTCCACTATCAAATTGCTAAACAAGCAACGAATGGTTTGAGGAGCATCAGTCACTAGTAATCCTGTTATTGCAGAGATATATTATACATACATTATATAATACATTATATACATATATACACACACACTATAGTAGTAAGTCCTCCGAGTATTGCGCTTTGCACCAACATGAAGTTAAGTTACACTACGTGTCCCAAATGATGATGCCAATAATTATATACCTTTGCAGATTTAAATCATTGCTTTTACGGGAAGAGATTAAACAGTAGTTTGTAATCGAATTATCCAGGGTATCTTGTTGTCTGTATAGTACAAAGCATTACGCTACTAACAAGATACCCTGGATAATTCGATTACAAAAAGATAAACTGGCAAGAAATAAAAGCAGTGCCATCACCGACAAACCAGGAAGTATTGATCCAGTGCACCTCTTCTGTCGTCAGAGGAACGCGAGGCAAACACAAAAAGTGACTTCCTATCAAGACTGAGAAAGCCTGGGAAGTTTCCAGCATCGGTCCGCATCAGCTCAGGCATTTCCGCCGTCACGTGGCTTTTTACCATTCCTGTATTACCAACTCAATTGGATCCAGGAAGTTTGCCCAGTGCGTCCGAGTCAGGACTTGGAGCCTTGGAGACAACACCAATTACTTTGCTACTCTGTTCATGTGTATCCACAGGAGAATTTAGCAAAGGCATTACACACACCTACCTATCTGGCTAAGGTGTTACGTCGCCTCAAGAGACAGGCCAGAGTTCTGAGATTCGAGGTCAGTTTGAGTCTGGAAAAAGTAATGCACTCAATTAATTTCTTCTGCCAGACAAACGTCCAGGAATGAGCATAAGACAGAGATCTGTATTTTCAGAGCAGCTGGCCTGAGCCCCAATTTAAATCCTCCTCGTAGGAAATTTAGCCAACAGGAAAATTCATTCTCCTCCTAAGGTATAGCAACATATCTACTACTCTTCAAGAGCCTCCTTTTCCTAGCAGTAGTCTTCTCTCAACCTCCACAAAAATCATGGAAGGGAAGGGTTCATGGATCAGAAACACCCCAACTATTTTGAAACCGGAATAAAAGGGGCATCAGACTTTTTTTTTAAATTTCTGTTCTTTCAAATTCAAAAAAACTCTCATAGCAAAGGTGAGCTTATGAAGAAATTTTTTTAGTCCATTCCCCTACTCAAGGCTGTTACCATGGGACATAACTACCAACTCAGAGGTGGTTCTTCAGGAGCGAACTGGCCACCTAGGGTGTTCTCCCCAAAAAAATATTGAAGGAAGGTAGACAAGCTCTTGTCATCATTAGACAAATACAATCCTTTTATCTGTCAGGTCTTTTAGCACTGGAACAACATCTTTTGAGTAGAGTTACCAAGAACAAGAAAGGTGTGGGTTTTTTTTGGAGACTTCTTCCTGGGTACATCAGCGGCTGGAGTGTCAGTGGCCTAGGGTCTGCCATCTTGGGCAAGGTTTAAAATGGCAGCACAAGACACCAAGCGGAGAGGACAAGAATCTAAAATGCACAGGAATTTAAATAGCCATAGCCACTCATGGAACTGGCAACCACATGCCAAATAATGAGTTCCCATCATATTGAAAGAGGGCATCGGCTACCTGCAAGACCAAAACACCATAACATCATTCCAACTTAGCTAGAATTAGTTCCTCTGGTTACAGAAGAAGAAAGGGGAAGGAGGTACTACAGAGTGAACCCCCGTGGCAGGTAAAATGTCGGCAAAATGTGAAGGACATCTTTGTGTCTATCAAGGAGAACAAAAAAACAAACAAAGACATTAACAAATACTGGCTCTTGACAATCCATTCCATGGTCACAGTTTAATATGTAGTGCACTTGTACCACTGATGACCAACTAGGGAAAAGTTACTAGATTACTCACTTCAGGCATGGTCTTTACCTTAGCTTCTTTGGAAATTGGGGTACCAAAAACCATCTTCAGTAAACGTAAAAGCCATCTCCTTCCGGTGCATGACGTACATTGAAAAAGGCCAGATTTTCCAAACAAATGCCCAATTGACTTTGAATAAGGAGGTTTGCTGCTCCCAGCAGTCAACCTGAACAAAGCTTTAGTTCATTTCTGAACGGAAGCAGATCCATAGCCCTCAAGATCTGTAGTCCCAGAATGATATTAAAAAACATACTGCAATTCAAGTCAAGCCTTGCATTCAAACAACAACTTTATGATGCAGTTATTGGAAGCTACAGCTCAGATTTAGCAGTGACGACGTATGTTTTTACTGAGCCTAGGATCCCCCCCCCCCAAAAAAAAAAAACTAATTTAAGAGCAGTGTAAAATTCGGAATTAACCAAGAACAGGTGAATCTATGACATTAAAAAGAAATGGTCAACAAAAGTGACATTTTGGGAGCAAGATTTACCACACAGTAAAAATGTAAACTGTGTCAAAGGGTCAATGCAAAACCAGAAGACCGACAAGCACAGCTTCCGGCTCGTGAATGCTTCATTCATTTTTTTTGCCCCAACACCGGGTATTAAAGCCTGCATGTACCATTTACACTGGAATCAAGTACCATGTATTTTGGCCAGGGATGTCCTATTAAAACTACTACTGCCAAAAAAAACATAATATTCGGGGATATAATCTTTAATTATGGGGAAATAGCTTATCGATCCAAGGAGAAATCTGACTGCCATTTTGGTGTCAAGAAGGAATTTTTTCCCTGGTTAGTGCAAAATTGGAAAGAGCGAAACCGAGGTTTTTGCCTTCTTTTGGATCAACAGCAACAAATTAACAGATATAGGAAAGGCTGAACTTAATGGAAGCAGGTCCTTTTTCAGCTTATATAACTATGTAACTATATAGATATTGGTCCAAGAAAAGACAGTCTAAGTCTTTAGTTGACGATGGTTGACCAGTGGCGACCATCGGGACTTCGAAGAACAATACAATCTTTTTCAAAGATTGCTCACTACACAGTCACAGACATCCATAACCAATAAATGACTCAAGGGGCCAATTCAAAGTTACTGCAAAGAACTCGTTTAAATAAATGCACTGTAAGTTCCTCATTCCAAGATGTATTTACAAACCTTTTATATATCTAGGGTTACAAGTGGACATTAAAGATAACCAGACATTAAAATCTCTTTTAAATGCTACGGACAGTTTAGGGCTCGGTAAATAGACGAGGTTACACTGCATCTTATAATACGGGAGCTACGTAGCGTAAACACGCGACTGCTCAGTATTTTTTTAAATTACTATAGAGGTTCCTCGTTCACTGCAATAAGACCACAGCGGGGATCGCTTTACGAAGAGGACTAAACCAAGTTGTGTTAGACAGGCTGAGGCGCTGCCAACGGCAAAAGGTATCATACAACATAACAATATAAGGACGATCCGTACATTTCATGATACTGCTGGAAAACTAGTCTCAAGAAAGCAAGCAAATTTCCCAAACTTAATCATATGAGTGCCATGGATATTGTGTATCCTGAGTAATTGGTTGGCGCAACATTTATTTCCCAGTATTTCTATGGTAGCTACAATACCTCAGTTTAAAGGGAACCCTACCTCTCGTGGCATAGTTGTGTTATTAGTGGGGTATCTAGTAACGTGCGCTTAGCAGGCAGGCACTAGGTGTGAGGCTGGAAAGCCTGCCTATGGCCTCGCTTGGAGTTCGTGGTATCCGGTCCCCTCCATGTACAAAGCCGGCAACCTTTCCCAGCCACCCCATACATGAAGCAGCATAACAAGGACTTTTTCTGTGCAATATGTTGCATGCATACGAGACACTCGATCCGCAGCAACCGTACTTCCGATATTACGTTATACGTGATGTAAACGCTGCAGTGATCTCCAAGCTTCACGGTTACACAAGGATCACGGGTACACGAGTACCTGCGTGAAGAACTACACTAAGAACTGAATTATAGGGGTTGCAGCTAAAGTATTTATTAGAAATAATGGAGAGGTTTTGGTAGTCCCTCTTTACATGATTTGGCTGCACTCTGAACCTACAAATCGTACATCAAATGTATGCCGGTCGTTCATAGAGAACGTGATCTCTCATCAATTAACGGAATGAGGATCATCTTTCTTGTTCTTGCACAATGCATGTGAAAATATCAATTCGAAAGCGATATAAACAGGGTCATTATTGATAGACATTTGCTTGAGATCCTAAAGTGGTAATAAAAATGCAACATCACCTGCATTTACGGCATTAACTGCCCCAAGAACCATACTTAGTAACGCAATCCATCGCTAAAACGCACAGAGAACTCGGTCCGTACTCCCCGAGGATCTCAGAAGGATCATTATGCAGCCCGATAGATCTATAAACCTACAAACTCACTGCGAGAAGAAGACAAATTCATACATAATAAAGTACATCACACATTACAGAATATTAAAATGACACAAGCGGATCTGATAAAAGCAAATCATACAAACCCCCAAATGCCCAGGTTTTGTAAATATAAAATTATACAGCGCACCATATTGTTATCGGATTATTTATACAGCACCAATTTACGCAGCACCTCATACCATAAATACAGAGGGAATGACAATACCGACACACAAGGCTTAGATCTAGATGCCAATACGGCATAATCCTTAATGACAGACAATAAAAGGAAAACACGCAAATATTTAAGTCACCCGTGAACGCGTTTTGTACTAAAAGTATGAAGTTATGCGGTATGAATAAAGTTGATACACAAATCACTATAGTCCTGGGCCTGTTTAATTGAGATAAAACACTTAAATAGCCTGAAAAGTAACTTCAGCACAAACACAATTAATGATGCCAAACAAACACCCCCCCTCTTATTCATACACTCATGGCGCATAAATAACGCAAGCACCAGGCATACGGTCACTTCGGTGCTCTCCTATACACTTCCTACCTCCAGCCCACTCACGACGCACAAATACAGACTTCTCCACACCTGCCCCGCTGACTTAACGCACTTAAGGGCCTCCGGCTCCTCACCCACAATATACAAGAACACCCCAAAGCTCACCGTAACGTGTCCCGACCCCAACGGAGCGGACACCGCCTCCCCTGGGGCAGGGAGACTCCAAAGACAGAGCACTCCGTCTCTCCGTTCCTCCCTGACAGAAGCTGACGCCACTACCGCTCTCACAGTCCTGCTGCTACGCAACCCGCCTCAAGGGCACGCCCACCATAAGTCGAACGACAGACAAGCCTACTAGCCAATCGTGAAACAAAAGAAAGACGAGGGCTTAGCCCATTCGCCCCTAACCAATCACAACAAACAGGAAGACACTGAAATAAGGCGGAGTATGATAGGAAAGAGGAGGAGTCCTGGGGTTAGGGAGAACCTTTAACTCATTTCTTGTCATGTGACGTAATGGATCTTTATTTCCAATCAGAAGGTAGTTGCTAGTCGATAGTTTCCATACGTCACAGATCTCTGTAAGTGCGGCGCTGCCATATTGGAATTTTCGATTCGTAGTGTGTCGGGGAATTTGGATTTTTCCTAAACTGATTTATTTTTTTTAAATCACCCTAATCATTATCTTGGTACCTTCCACCACATCACGTTACTTGAGTGGCTGCTGCGTTTAATGAGGGAATGTAAATCTCTGCGAAATGTATTATGGGTATTGCCTTCTTTTAACCCTTTAGCACCGAGGTTTTTTTTATCCTAAATACCGCATTTTCTGTCGTATGTTTCTATATATTTTCATGACGACCTGGGCTTTCTTTTGACACAAAAGAAACACAATAATAATCATAAAAATTAAAAATACATTTTTTATTACAATTTCGCTTCGGAATTATTTTACACAGTAGGTGCCACTGAGCCATTAGTTTATTAGCCATAATAAACGTTTTGTTTTTATAATTATTTTGCTTGTAGAGGATCTAATAAGCATTATTTTTAGTTTATTTTAATTTGTAGCTGTTCTCCTTAGCATTCTCTAATTATTTCTAAGATGCTCTGAGATGTCACTTTTTCTGTTAACTATTATTCTTTTATTTAATACATCATTTAAAAAGATAACACTTGCCTCAGTTTTTATGGATGAATAAGTACGAATAGGTTATATGATTGGTCAAAAACTGAAGTTATTGAATGATACAAATACAAAATAAAAAACAAAGTGCAATAATACAAAGTAATTATAATGTTACAGCAAGGAAGTTATTTTTTTTAAACCATATCGCTGTTTGAGTTAAATTGTCAAAAATTTTCTTGGTTGATGAAGTGATTTGCTTTGTACCCTAACACCAGTCATTTGATGTCAGTGCGTGTAATAATCACATGATCGCAAAAAAAAAAGGATGCTTTAACCCTTTGAGTGCTGGAGTTGAGGCACATTTTCACTACGTGAGACTCGTGTAGCTCCTACATACAAAAAAATGTATGGAATTTACAGAAAAAAATAGTTATGTAAAGCAAAGTTTATAATAAAACATGACTCGTAGTTTCCTAACACTCGGCTTACGCATAGAGTTTTTCTGTATAGATAGATATTCAAAGATACCTAAGTTAAGGTAAACCATGCCTCTGATCAAATATTATAGTGGTGAAAACACTAAAATCCAATAATTTCAATTAATTAAGGGAGTAGTAGAAGTATTATTAAACACTCATCTACAGACACCAGAAGGCTTGTTTTTCCCTCAGAAATCTCATGGTGCTGCCACAACCACAGGGGATTCTGGGTAGGAACATGCAAATAAAGTCAACAATGATCTGAGGGGGAAAAAACAAGCCTTCTTGCTTGTCTGGTGTTTGTAGATGAGTGTTTAATAACGCTTCTACTACCCCCTTAATTTTAAGTGGAAGGATTGCCATCTCCTTTACCCACTGTAACTTATGTTATTGGTATATATATATATATATATATATATATATATATATTATATTATATAATATATATATATTCATTCAGATGTACACGTTCACCACATCAGCACCCATCTCGATATACAAAGATACGATTGGCACATGTCCAGGTTTCAGTCATGGATTTATCTGTTTATGTCTGGAAAATGCTGGCCCAGTGGCCATGTGCGTCTGCACTCTACATAGGGGGTTGGGCAGCCTTTGAACAAATGAAAATGGCTGATCGCTGCATTCAGCAGGGGCCAGGAATGCGGTGAAACACATGTGGAAGGGATGGACAATGTTTAGGGTGGTTGGGGGAGAGAATTGACATTTTCTGCATGCTTTCACTGCTGCGGGTTGAGTTACAGGTTCTGAAGCACTAAAACTGAGGGCAGGTTTTTCCTTGTTTCTTAATTTAAATAGGCGTATTTTATATTTTTCTGATGGAGGATCTGGCGAGTCCAAATGTCATTATTCTCAGCCACTTCTTTCTTTTCTTTTTGCTTTCCTCTTCCCTCCTTTCTCTCATCTATCTTCATTTTTCCTTTCTCACTCTCCTCCCTTTTTCATCTATTTCTGTTCCTCTACTCTCTTTTCTCCCATCTCTCTCTCACACTTCCTTTCTGTAGATTCTTTCCCATTATTTCTCTATTTTATTTCCCTTTCTCTTCATCTGTCTTTTTTCCTCTTCTCCTTTATATCGCTTTTCTATGCTTTCCTTCTATATTCTTTTTTCTCTCCCATTTACTCTCCCTCTTCCACATACTTTCTTTCCTCTCAACATTCTCTGTCTTGTCTCTCATCTTTTTCTTGTTTCCCTTTTATATGCTTAACCATTTTGTGGTGGCCAGCTTGTACTTTATGTAGTGGTCCAATTAGATAGGAGCTTCTACCAACAAAACCTTTAGCACCATTAAATTCAAATTACGGTATTATTCATGTAAATTACCCATTGGGGAAAAAAATATGGATACTAAGCTTTGTAATGGCATTATACTATTAAATTTGTTTAAGGGTGAAAAACGCTCTTTTACAAGGTATATTGTTTTGTGAAGCCATTCTGCCAGTTGCATTAGTGCATTGGCCTATACCAGTGGCTACATAGGCACAAACTCCCAAGACACTGGCAACTGAGGTCCAAGGATGGCTGTCATGGGGCCCTAAGGTAAGCCGGGGACCCAGGCATTCGTAAGATCATTTTCACAGTTGATTGTAAATGTGGCCAAAAGTAAAATATTTATGCTGGTTTCAGTTACAAATGACCGAATTTAGATGGCAAGCTGTGCCTTTGGTGAACCCTTTTGTGGTTATGTGTAGGATCAAGGCTGACATAAACCTGCAAGAATGAGTTTTCAGGTTCAGGAAAAATCTGCTTCTTCAAATAAATTAAGTATTTGTTTGGAAACCTAATCACAAGAGGAACATTGTGGGCAGCTAATCGCATGTCAGGCTGGCTCACTGACAATCGTATATATGAACCACTGCTCATGCACCAACAGATCCTCCATAAAATGTAGCGCAGAGATACAACGTGTGTGACTTTTGCGTAATGAACTATAATAATTCAAGGATTGCAAGCTGTTTTCTTGAACCAGTGATAAGATGGGTGTACATGGGAGGACGCTCTGCATTCCCACGTCTCAAATAGAAGTTCAGCCATTTCCATTTGGCTATTCAAATCTCTCTATAGACTTGTCAGCCATTTTGCGTTGGATCATTTTGACAAAACAAAACATGTTACCATAAAAATGATTCTTAAGTTAGCCACATTAGTTCATTACGACCAATTCTAAAAAAAACTGAGGTACAGATTATTTCATTTCTAGTTGTGCAAATTAATGGGCCCCCCAACCTCTCCAATGCAGAAGTGCGAGTTCTGTTTGGCCAACAGATGGTGCCAGTATTCCAGCGTTAGTTGGCTATAAAATGGGGGCAGCAAATAAAAAGCAATTCTGATGCTGTTTTAAAAGTGGTCTTATCACAATGGAAACCAATAAGATATGTCATGCTGACTGGTTGCCACGGGGAGGGCAAGGGAGCCCCCTTCGTAAATAAATGTGTGTCTGGGTATGTTGGTGTGTGTCTGGGTATGTTACCTCATTGCTGTGTAAAGATAAAATCTGCTGTACTATGCCTGGTTTACTGATAAGACTTTCTCTCTAGAAGGGATGTAGCCCACCTGTAGACGCAAAAGTGTATCCTCTCTGCAGAAGATGAAAAGAATGCCCCCTACAGGTTCAACGAAGATCAACAGGCACAGCAAAGATAAATGCTTATACTGACAAAAGACAAATAGCTGGTCAATCAGGCCTTGGATTAAAATACAGGACAGGTGTCCTTATCATTTGTTACCCCTTTGTATCATGTATCAGTTCTTCTTCAACACCAGCTCACTGTCTAACTTGGACAATCAAGATACAAAACATGATTAAACCAAGCTTGGTGTTATTAATGATGGGGGCAGGGGCATCAAGGGTACTTCATACTCTTAGGCAGGGCTGCCTTCAGGGTTGGCTGAGCTCAGGGTAAGAAGAGTTTGTGAGGTCCTTTTGTCCTTAGGCAGGTCCTACTTCCCACACTCATGGTATATACTCTTAGGTATGCTACTACTTTAAAAGAGCAATAAAAAACCCCAGCATTGGGTTGTCTATTCATAGACCCTTCTTATGGAGATTCCCACATCTGGAACATTATTCTTTTTTAGTTAATTTTGTCAGCTCAAAAGTAGTTTCAACTGCCTGAGAATGTTGTGAATATTTACTGTGATCTATTGACCCGACCCATGACTGAATAAACAGTCACATGTATGTCACTATATAAGAACACTCCTGTGTGTCACTCTGAATTCCTGGGAATCTCCTAGTTTGTCTCCAGGTAAAATGATCCCCAGGGTGTCAGTTTTCTCTTTTTTCCAGGTGGGGGAGTGTTTTTGGCCATTGAGTGATTTTGGAGTGGTTATTGGCTATGTCTACATCCTGCCCTGTGTCATGTAAAAATTGTCTGTCCTCTGTAGCATCACTCATTACAGAGTTCCAAACGGCCTCTGGAAGAAATATGAGCGCAATCACTACTTCAGGAGCTTCATGAAATGGGTTTCCATGTGGAATAGCTGCACACAATCTTAAGATCATGCGCAATGTCAAACATCAGCTGTAGTGATGTAAAGCGGAGGAACTCGAGTAGCCTGCAAAGAGCACTGACCTTAACTCAACTGAACACTTTTTGTATGAATTAGGACACTGAGTGTGATAGGCCCTTTTATCCAACATCAGTTCCTGGCCTCTCAAATGATCTTCTGGTTGAATGGGCACCAATTGCCACAAACAAACTTCAAAATCGTGTGGAAACCCTGCCCAGAGTAGAAGCTGCTGTTGCCACAAGGAGGGAGTGAGCTCATATAGGTGTGATGGTCAGGTGTCCACATATATTTGGTCATATAGCCATACCTGGGAACTTCTGAGCTCCGGCTACCCGGAGCCTCACTTTGGGGGACGCGGCCAGGACTGCCCACTGACGTCAGCGGGAGGGCCTGCTTATGTCGGTGGATCTCCCCGTAACGCTGGCGGGCGGCTCCGCTGGCATCAGTGGGAGTTAAACACCCCCATGTAAATGGGTGGGGAGCTTGTCAAGACCCCACTCCCGACAAGGTATGCATATAGTGTATTAATAACTCTTGGACTATTCACATTATCATTCCATTGTTCTCCTTATTATACATTTTGTATTTTTTTTTATTGTGTATTGTTCTTTGATGATGATGTCATAGAGACATTGCTAGGGTCCCTATGATGACCAGATATTACGGTATATATATAACTACACAATCGTGTAGGTTTAGTGTATAGAACTGTAAATGTGGCACATCAGTTGTAAGGTCTAGCAGTTTCACATGAGGAGCAGCAGGAGTTTTGGCTGTCGGTGATCACTGCACTGATCCGTTTCCGGCTTCCTTTCCCTGCTCCCATTCGCACTGCTCTTCTGCAGCCGGTACATCACACTGGCACTATTACATTAGCACTTGAATCACATAGCTTGCACTGCGGTTTTCTGACAGTAGCCCCGCCTCCTAGTGGAGTGACACGCCCCTTTACTGACGCCTAGAAAGTCTGATGCCCTGCGCGGGGCGCCTGTTACTATTGGTCAGCACTTGCAGTTCTTTCACGTGATTGGTGCATTCTTAAGTGTTCGTACTCCGATTGGGTGGCTTATGTCAGTAACTTCCTGCAAGAGCAGGGAAAAGCTAACAGAGTCCGGAGGTGGGGGAATGTGAGCTATCGCGATTGGGGGAAGCTGTCGCGATTGAGGCAGCGGACCTTCCCAGCGCAAGGTATTACGTGTTGTCTATGTCAACCAAATCAGTGATATGAAAACATACAAAAGCCACGTGTGCTGAGTGTCTGTGCGGACCGAGCTGAGTGCTGCAGGGGAAGTAGATGGAGGGATAATTACCTCACGCTGAAGCAGTGAGGGGTCTATACAGTAAAATAGCATCAGTTAGCATCATGTCCCCAGAATCATACAGGCAGGGGAGTTCTTTCAGTATGTGTCACTAAGTTGTGTCATAGTACAGATCCAGTATAGTCCCTGCTTTGTTGCTTCATCCCTACAACTTTGTGTCCCTGTTGATGTCATAGTAGCTGGTAATTCTGGCAAATGGACAAAGTCTTCTTCCTTGCATCACGATTGGAGAATTTAAGCCTGAGCTCTCTAAAGTATTTAATATGATGTATATCACCCTTTCCCCCTTCTCAAAATATACTCGTGTATATATATATATATTTATATTTGTCTGTTGTGTGATTATGTGTCTAGTATTCACCATGGCAACCGAGTATCTTTGGTCATCTAGCTAGACAACAGCTGTTGAACTGCCAGCTGTTGATTCCATGGAATCTAAACATTATCCTGGCAGAATCCATACTAGCGTATTGTAAACGTAATGCTCCACACTTATCTAACCAGACTCAATCTTCAACAGCAATTAATAGTGAAATACAAAAATAATGATGTAGAATAATTACATTTCATTGATTTCAATTCAACAGAAAATCACTCACTTGGTCCTTATATGTAAAGGGATGAGTTCGCTGCAAAGCATGACAAATAAACTTTACTTCTTTTAAAGTGTTTGTGAGCAGTCACATCATCAACTTGATGCCCACGTGTGAAATGGAAATATATGTACAGTTCTATTGTGAAATACCCTCGTCCATCACGTCACCTACAATTATAGAAGGCCTTTAATTAATTACAAGTACCGGGCAAATATTTATGTTAAGCAATGTAGGTGTCTCGCAGATTCACAGACGTTGTAAAATGTAATGTCCTAAAATGTAAAGTGTATATGAGCTTGATGTGTACCACTTTTTGCATCCTTTAAAATAGATCCAGCATTGGGGCAGAGTTAAGCCCCAGTCAATAAAATAATTATATAACAAGGAAGACCCAGCTAGCAACTAAAAAGGCTATGTAGTCTGTCAATGAGGACCACCTGTATGCATCACAAACATTTGCCTGGAGAGCCCATTGGAACCTCTGGAGTTGTTTTGAAAAGGAAAATATCCTTTGCATCACGGGACAGATGTCTCATGTCCGAGGTGTTGCGCAACATCTCTGTATTGTCACTTAAAAGAACATGTGAGAGATTAGCATGATTAAGCGTTGGCGTCACGGGAGATTGTCCGTTGCTATTAAAACATAGAAAATACATTCATAGCATTCTCTAGTATGTCAACACCTTAGCAGGTAGTATTAGGATCAGTCGTTCTGTTGTTCATCTGGCGGTTTAATAACATGTAAGCAACATGTTCATTTTTGTGAAGCTTTCTATGGCAACAACCTAGGGCCTTCTTTTGTGTCACATGACAAATGTTTGCAGCAAAAGTGTATAAATGAAACGAAACTTTGCATGGTTAAAGAATAAATAGTGCTTAATGAATGGCCTTGATTCTTGTACCCGCCTAACCTTAATTGGTGATGTAACAAAAAACCACACTTGGCAATAAAACCTTTGCGTTGACGTTTAAGGGGTTTTCCTGTTCTGATGGAGCGCGTTGTGTGACTACTTGATGCGGCTTCTTACTGCTCACATGCGTTTTGGATGAGGACAGACGTTCCTTTGCTTTTAGTCTGGGGAATTTAATTGGTACAGTCATACTTGGTATAGAACGGCGGTTCTTTATTTTCCGACTAAGACTTGATGTAATGAGGTAATAGAATCAAGCCTAATGTTTCTAATGATGCATGTAGTTACAAAAGTGTTAAATGCAGCAGAGTAGGTGGAACAGCATCTTTAAATTCTGGCATCATCATGCAGGGCCGTGTTTTCCTAACGTATGGATAAAAATGCAACGTTATTAACGTCTTAATGTTACAGGATGGAAAAGATGTCTCCGGTTGTCTGAAAACAATTAATAGGAACGTTGTACTCGTACGTTAACGAGTCGCTGATTAGATGTGTGGCTTGCTGTACGTAAGTAATGAAGGCTCGCTGCTTCAGGAAAGTGTACAACGTGACTGCCGTTTGATTCTTTTCTATAGATATTGGATGAAATTCATCACAAAAGACATTATTCCTACAGAACGTAGAACGCTGTGTGTTGCTCCCCGTGTATCCTGCAAAATTGTAACGGAAGTCCATGTACTGTTTTTAATTCACAGGGCCCGTTTTACCACACGCCGAGCAGCGAAACCGCTCATTATGACCACGGAGACCTTTGTGAAAGATGTGAAGCCTGGACTGAAAAATCTCAGTGTGATATTTATTGTCCTCGAAACAGGTTGGTTTATTTATTTTATTTTACTGTGAAACGTAGGGAATCTTTTTCTGCCATTTTGCTGGCACTGGGTATGACGTCGGTTCTACCAGTGGTGTAGAACATTTAGAAATGTCAGTTTGCATTTCATTGAGTACCCTGTAAAACGTATTATAGAAAGGACAAAGCTTGTGGCCTCTGATTCTCTTTTCGGCTTCTCGTGCTTTGCCGTGTAATGTGGTACCGAGGGTCCCACCAGGCCAGTATTTTACCTGCTCACCCCATGTGAACTCCATACCCAAATTAAATGCGTGCCAGTAGTAACAAGTATATTACAAAAAACATTTGCCAGGATTTTTCTCAAGAAGAAGCAGCAGCCCCAGTGGCAGCTACTGAAGAATATGGCATTTGTGTAGCGTCCCTTTAAATTTGATTGGTGTCATGATTGTCCAGGTACTTTGCATTGGTTTCCATGGTGATTGCACTACATATAAAACTTTTGACCAAAACAGAGCAAGATTTGTGACATTAGATATTGTTGTATGCTCTAACATTTGGCATATCTCTGAAGGAAACATAAGGATGATGTTGATTATGTTTTTGTTCCTATATGCGCCTTTTGATTTGCATTTATATTGTAGGTGATGTTAACTAAAAAAATGTATAGTTTTCCAAGCATTATTGACTTTTTTCATATCTGTTTTTCAGGCAGGGTAACCAAGACAAAGGATGGTCATGAAGTTAGAACTTGCAAAGTGGCTGACAAAACGGGAAGCATCAACATCTCTGTCTGGGATGATGTGGGGAACTTGATCCAGCCCGGGGATATCATCAGGCTCACTAAAGGGTAGGAAGCCTGGGAGTTCATGGGGTTTGTGCATCCATTTAGAGCGTTACAAGAGCCTTCATTTTTTGTGTCATAGGTTCAGGATTGGTGCACTTCCAATGCTGAATGTGTACACATCCACAGGCAGGAGGAGGCATGCCTGTCATAGTACATTCTCCTTTACAACAGGGCTCGGGATTATACTCATCCATAGCAGGGGCGACCCAACATGTGCCTACCATGAGTGAGATGTCTGGTTGGGAAAGTTGACTCAGGAGGCCAACATCATATCTCATGGTGTGATCTCACGACTGTGCCCCTTAATCCTTTTTGCAGCTTAGCAATGGCGCCAATCACAAAGGCAGCGAAGTAAAGTGAAAGGAGCAGCAGACACCCAGAGGGTTGTAGATTGTCTGAATGTCATTAGATGTTACAGATCTGTAAAACTCTTGATTGTGCAAATTGTTGAATAATGGGGTTTTCTGATGATTGACATCTCAGAATTAAGCCAACCAAAGGTACAAGAGTACCAAGTACCAAGTGCGTTCTGCATTACAGAACTTCCTGTGAGGTGAACCCCGTATTAGAGTGTTACAATAAGTGTTACAATAAGTGTGTAACCATTTGGCATATTGTGTTACAATAAGTGTGTAACCGTTTGGCACACTTATTAGGGAAAATTAGGGAAGACAAAGTAAGAAGAAAAAAAAAATAATAACTCGGGGAGATCTACTTTTATAAAACTTTTCCTTGGGCAAAATATGCCAGCGTGCTCCTGTTTTTTGTATTATATTTACCTGTGACCTCTTGTAATTGCAGATACGCCTCTGTATTTAAAGGCTGCTTGACGCTTTACACAGGACGAGGTGGCGACTTACAGAAGATTGGAGAGTAAGCCTATCTGTCAGGTCTTCGAGCATTGTGTTGCAGACCTTGCAACTGTATGATTATAGTGTTATGGTTTAGGTTACATATTTTTAGCTGTATGCATTTCATTAGTGTCTATGATAAAATCAGCTTTTACTGGCCACCAAAGAAATTAAGTGTCACCAGGGTCAACCCTACAACGTAGACATTTGCTTAGGGCACAAAGTGGCAAGGGTTGCCGTCTGTTGCCTCTTTGGGGCATAGCTGGTTGGAAAAATCTGACATCCTCTTAATTCCGACAAGCAAAAAAAAAAGTGGCACTTACCTCCTCTGGCACACTAACACTATGTATAGATTATCACAATCACGAGCACCAGCATATGACTAAAGATCACTTAGGGACGGCTATAGGGCCTGAGCCCAATAGCCCAATGTGTGTTTTAATGTAGACCGATCCCCTTCTCCAAGCTCTGACTTCATTGTTTATTGCATATGTCATATTCCTGCTGGCCTGAGACTTCCACACAGCTATTGGTCTGTGAAAGGCTCATCTTCTGGTAGCAGCCCTGGCTGGATTATTATTTCTCACCGTTGGGTTATCCATTGCAAGACGACCTTGGAAAGAGTGGTGGGGAAGGCATGTGTTCAGGACAGGAAAGCAATTAGTTATACATCTTCAAACATGCTAAATGGTTAAACTGTAGATTCTTCTGATTAAATAAGTTACGGGTTCATACTGTCAGATGCTTTTCATTCAACAAACAATACTAAATATGTCAATTCCATGTTTTCTTATTTTGTTGAGATATTATTTTTTTTCTTTTTAAGATTCTGTATGGTTTATTCAGAGGTGCCCAACTTCAGTGAACCAAACCCTGAATATGTCGCCCAACAATCCCAAGGCAAACAGGTAAGGGGCATATGTATTTCTGCATTCCCAGATGTATGGCCTACATGCCGCAAAATGCTGACTTGATCTCTTCATGCAGGACCAACTCTGGGGCTGTTGAAAGGGCATGCCTTCTTCCTCTAAGATTCGCCATTTCTTGCCACTAATTGGCTGCCTAAAGCTGTCAATCAGTGGCAGGAAAATGTCCCTGTTGAAATAAATGGAAAGAATTTACACATGTGCATTTGCAGCGTTCGCCAGTGCATCATGTACAGGGGCATTTACCTGAGGTATGAGGAAAGGGAAAAATGCAAAATTAAATCGGTAAGAGTTATCCGATTGATCTGCACACGATACAGACCCAGCTCAGCCCTGAATATAGGAAAATCCCGATAGAATCAGACATTCATAATGCACAGTGGAGTTAGTGAGTTTACAGCAGTTGTCCTGCAAATCCCCAGACTTCTTCTTTGCTGTATGTTGAGATAGTGAACCTTCTACTGTTGGCCCACCAGCTTTTTACTAGGTTAGGTGTTCTGACTTTATTCTGGGTTTTTTGTGTGTGTGTGTTTTTTTTTTTTTACTCATTGGCACAGTCCTGCAGCCTAGGGTGTTCGAAACAAGAATAATTTTTTGGGCTGAATATTAATTGGTTAGAATCATACCAGTACATACCGAGCCAGGATGTAGACTAATGTCCATTATATAAAAACACATAGACCAATGCTTCTTACAAGCCAGATAGAAAAGAGGAATAGTTATTATTTTCCATTTATGTCAACAAATAGTATTTTAGTGCATGTATTGTTTTGCGCTCACTGGCCCCGGATAATAAAGTAATAATGTTGGGAGATTTATCTCGCTACTGCAGCTATGCTTTATCCAGTCATTTGAGTCTTGGCAGAAAGTTTATCAGTTATTTAACTTGTACAAACTTCCAGTTTAGTGAATACACGGTTTTAATTTTCCCACCCTGCATATACTCGGGAATTCACAAGGTTTGTCACAATTCTCTTTGATTTCAGACCCAGGCAGAAAGTACGACGGGAAACGCTAATCACAACTCATCCAGCAACCCAGCTACACCAGGTAATAAAAATCACGTTCTTGCCCGTCTCCCAATAAATACATGGACTCTGTTTATTATATATGCATCCCCTGTACCACCGATACACAAGTAAACCAAGCCACAAGTCCAAAATATGACCTCCTATATATATTTATGTCAAAAAAACACAAAAAAAATAAAAAGGGGTTTAAATACACAAAATAGTGTTCCCATTGATTGAGTTTTAACTTTTAATATAGTTACTCAAAAGAAAGTGGGACAAAACTCACTATATAACGTAGTACTGTTGTCTCTTTCCCTAAAGCCTGATGTGCGTTTTTCTTATTTAGTATCCGCTTTGTTAGAGGTCACCCCGCCTTTTCGTTTTTTGTTTTGTTTGTGTTTTTTGAGGTGGATATGTAATAATTGTATATTTTTGTTGAACAAGTTAGGATTTTACTCTGGTCTTGTTGTCCACAGTTACTGATCTCTGATCGGTATTACATTTACAAGGTTGTTTGCTTGAAAACACCAAGATCTTACTTGATGTTCCCATAATTTTATATATATCTCTCTCGGTATTTTCTATCAAAAGCTAAATGGCATTTTTCACCAAGGTTTCTGGTATCTTAGGATTTCTTCAAAGTCCTTTGAAAGCTCTGAGATCTTCTACAAGATGTTTAGCTTGGGGGAAACTCAATTTATTGTTATTATATTACAGCCACATGGTCTGGGAGAATGTTTACAGGGGTAACATACCAATTGCTTGCTTTATACATACCCCACATTAAGCCCCATTTGTTTAATGTCTTTATTTCATTTGAAAGCTAAAAACACATTTCGTGGGATTTAGGCTGTTTTGCCAATGGGCTTATGTGATATTGAATAGTTATGGACATCTCAAGGAGGATATATGTATTATTTTTGTGATTAGAGGTGCCCAATGGTTTGTCCATCACCATGTAGTATCTTCATTCTACGGATATATTTTACTGGTGGATATAATAGTACCGACCCCCCTAGTTTGCCTTGGGAGAACACTTGCCTGACCTTTCAGTAGCACTAAAGCTAATCTTTTTCCTCTGTGATGTAATAACCATGTCATAGATCTCCTTGGATATAGTTGGCCAATTGTACCACATTGTTTCTGAAATTTTGTTTCTTTATTTTAGCCACAGACTTACCTAACGGTAATGGCAATAACACCCCAGGACCAACCACCCATCAACCCTCAACAGCTACTCATCCATCTGGTGGACGGATCACACGTAGCCAACCCAACCACTCAGTTCCCGGAGCCTCCAATTCAGTCAGTAACGGAAAAGAGACTCGCCGCACTGGAAAAAGATAGCAGCCTCTCCCAACTCTTCCTCCCAAACCACAGGCTCCAAAATGAGCAAGTGGAGGGACGTTATCACCCCCTTAATCTATTACCAGAATAGATAAAAACACCTCTTTGTCTGCATACTTTGCCGAACACAAGAGGTGAAGGAAAGCCAGAGTTTGGGGGAGTCTTGCGGTTATTGGAGGTAATTCAGTCTTGTTACCCAAAAGCACTGGTGTAACACTAAAGCCAGGATGCAATGCCCTAAGATGAGATGGGATGCCACAGCTAAAAGTTTAAATTGCAAAGTTTTTAAAGGTTATTGTAAATTGCAGAGTTCCAAGCTATGATGATTAATGATCAATGGCCTACACGGACTGTCACAAAAATGTAAAAAGCTTTTACATGCTTACACCTTTACAGTTAATTCATATAATAGGTAGGCAACAGTAAAGCACATGGGCCTCTTCCTTCTCCCTGAAGCCAAGGTTACCTTATTGTTAATTCCTGCATTTTATGCGTTAGGATGATGATCAAATAAGAGAGTCACTGGCTGACGACTTTGCCTAAAATAACCCCTTTAACCAGCATGATTCATTCCGATCACGGGCAGTATTGGATTTCTCTCATAGACGTGAGAAAACCGGCCTTATTATCCCAAGAGAAAATTGGTCAAAGTGGATTCCTTTTACTGGGCCAACATAGGAAAACATGTAACGTTGCGTAAGCTTTCGGATCCTCGGATGTTCCAGCTGAATAAGAGACCTTTGAGGCCTCAGAAAGCTTATGTAACTTTGGGAGTATAAACACATGAAGTACGTGTAGGGGTCCCGTTTCACATCCGCTGGATATCACAGAGGTTTTACTTCTCCAGTTTATCAGTATGTTGATGAATGAAACAATGCTTTTATATCCTATAGATAATACACATATCTGAGATTTTACAAAGTTCGTATTAACAGACAATGGATTCCCAATTTGGGAAATACAATCCAAGTGGAAAAAATGGTCCTTATAGTTGAGGATTTTATACATCAGTGTCTTAATATTACAATTTTTAATTTAAAGTGCTAGTATTTACATTCAAGCCCCTGATTTAAGTCAGCAGCAGCTCAACATTTGTAGGAAGGTTGTAATTATTTTGTGAATGAAACGGTGGTGCTCACCATCTTGGGAGGGTAGAGTTCCCCTGGATTTTAGCTTTCTTGGTGAATATTCCCATATGACACTTTCTTGCATAAATCGTTTTTATGAAAAGGGTGGCTTTATAACTGGCTGGTGGCCTTGTATGACAATTGCTGATTGTGATATGTATTGAATGTAAGGACAATTATCCACAAAGAGAAGAAAACTATTTAGTTCGGTGTCCTTTGTGCACCTTTCATTCATGCAGAGTATTAGTTGTTTTTATGATATTTTTATCATTTGTATACAGTGAGGTTAGCGGGTGTTCTTCAGCTACAAGCGGCCAGCTTTATCTGAAAACCAAAAAAGCTGAATTATAACAATATCTAAACAATGATGATAATAAGAGCAATTCATTTATTGTAATAATTGATTACTTCCTTGACCTTCCATTGATGGCCTCTAAAATGATTAATGTGCCCAAACCTTTTAATCTTAGGTTATGATTTGATGCCCGCTTGGCCCGACACCCAGGAATGACAAAAATGATATAGCGTAGAGAGGATTTTGATGGCCTAGTCTGTACTCCAAGCATGTGTACTGGTCTGCCAAACCATGTGTGTCCTCCTGTGCGTCTGAAACGTTCCTCTGTGAATCCGATTTCCTACCGGCTCATCCCGTCCCCTTCAAGCCTTGGTCTTCAGTTTCCTTGGACTTTATTCTTTTTTGCTGGTCATATGGCTATCCCGTTGGTAGTGGACTGCCGTACCAAGATGCCACATTTTCTTCCTTGTCCAAAGGTTCCTACTGCAGTTTTACCATCAGGCCGATAGTCTCACTATCTACCATAACTGCAAAGCGCTGAATTGACATAGATGCACTTGGTAATTGGGAATAATACTTTTGTATCATTCCTGGCACACTGAGCATCGGGAAGAAGCTGGGAAGTTTAAAAATAAAATTGTAACACCGGAAAATAAATTATTTTAATAGAATCCATTGCAATGCTGGCATCTTTTTGAAATGCAGTTTATGATATCAAGTTATTTAATGCCCCTTATTTGTAATTCGGGGGTGCTTTATTGTAGTTATTAAAGGGACTGCCTGGTGCCCCATGCAGCCCCACCAACAAATAATCCTTATTAACCATTTCCAGACCGGGTTTTTTCATAGGAGTATAGTAAGATTGGAGTATTTTTTTTTGTCCTTTTTAACATATGTTTGTTAAACCCAAATTCTCCTTTACTATATTTGATGTGTCCAAACAAATTAGACATGAATTTTGTTCAGGACAAGTAGACCCTGTTTTTAAAAAAATCATAGAAATACATAACATAATGATTAGTGCTAAAAAAAAAACAAAACAAAAAAAAAACCTATACCTATAAGTTTTTGTTAATTTTGCTCAGCATTTCTGACACACAATAGGTGCCTTGATATTGGGGCCCTTTTTTTAAACAGATATATTTATTTTTGCACTGGCAGAATGGATAGAGATCCATTTGAGGATCTTTCTTATATCTTACAAATGCCAGTGCTATTACTGTGACATCACTGAGCTCGCTATAAAGTTTCTTTTATTTTTCCTTGTTTTCATTTATACTTCCTATTTTCCCATTACTGGCTGCTTATTATTAGTAGTGATTATTAAAATTATATACACATGCACTATGGAAATGCCACTGTTCACTCTTGGATTGCAAATTAAATTTCATCTGGCCACAAAGGAATTAATTTGCATTAAAATGCATTTAGACTTTTCTATACACGTGCTGCGTTACTTTTTCCCTTTAACAGTGTAAGAATGTAAGTGAATTTCCTAAATCCAGATATTTTCATTGTGGCATTATGTGGCGGTCATTGTCTAGATCTGGGACGCTGAACACAAGTGACGTGATCAGTCCCACCGCGTTGACCGAGCCAGTGTTCATAATAGGATGTTCAGGGATATCCAGGAAATCTGGTTTGGTTATTGCTCGTGGAATGATGTTCCTAATTCTGCATTTTGTTACACAAATGTTAAAAACAACACTAAGCCGAACAATGTTGTGGAGCCTCTGTTGGATTTCTGTTGCGGTTTCTTTAGCGAGTGGAGACTGAGTTCAAAGTTTCCCATACGTTTTCCCGTAAAAACAGGTGCTTTTTGTTGTAACTTGTTTTATTGAAAGGTTTTATCAAGCCTGGGTTACTCCACAAGGACAAGACACTGTCGGCAGGTTTCGTAGCACTAAAGCAAAAAAAGGAAAACGGCAATGTTAAAATTCACAATCTAACGCGTACTAGAGAAAAGGCTGTGCTCTTTTGAGCTTACAATCTATCATGTATATGAACACACAAAAAATCCACACATTTGTAAAAAAAAAAGAACCATGGAATTCAAAAGCAGCTCAGTGTGTTGCATACGGTCAAGGGTCTTAAAACATCTATATTCGCTTTTCTTAGAGAGGTATTCCATATTTGTCTTTGTTTAAGAGTCAAAAAACCTCCTGCATCTTGTATTCCAAACACAAATACCGGAATTAAAAATTTTTCTTAAATGTTAGCTTTTAAAATTGTTGTATTATAGAAAGACTGTCAGGCTTAAATCTTTATAACATTGGGAGTAAATGGTATCGTTTCTTACAAAAAAATTGTAAGCTTGTCATTTGTTCATCTCTTAGAGAAAATAAGTTGTTTTTTTTGTTTTACATAAGGTACTGTTTTCAGAAAAAGTCCCAACAAAAGCTTCATGGTGTCCACCAATACGCAATAGACTTGTTTTTGGGATGCTCTTATACCATTAGGAAGTATAGAGTTTAATGTAGAGCAGGAGACTTCCAGAGATGGAGCCAGTCAAGGCAGCTGCATTTTAGCAGCTGCTCCGTCGCCAAACTCCCCGAATCGGGGAATTAACTTGACAAAAACCCGCAAGAGACCCCAGGGGGGATTGGGAAAGGTACACAGGGTGATGGGAGTTGTCTGCGCTACAGACGCCATAACGCTACCTGGCCTTCATCCAAAGTGATGTAATCCTTCCTACTGCTGTTGGATCAGAGACTTTTATAAATGAAACATACATTTGAAACTATGTTTGCTCAAGTCCCTGTTGCATGATCTCACTTGGTCAGGATTCTGAAATTTGGATTTTTTGGCACCAATTTCTGAACGCAACCTTTATTACCCCCCCAGACAATCCTGACAGTTAATGGGAGAAATATGGAACCTATCACAATGGGTAAGGGGGGTGCCAGGGCTGCCCGCTGTCCCCACTTCTGTTCAGTTTGACCCTAGACCCCCTACTCAGAGTTTTGGCCCAGGAGCCAGGGGATAAAGATAGCTTCCATTGAACATAAGATAATAGCATTTGCTGATGACCTCATAATATTTCTTAAATCTGGAACAATGCCTCCCAATCATTCTGGAGCTGCTGTCCCCTTTTGGTGACCTAAAAGGTTTTAACATCCACTTGGAGAAATTAGGAGCAATGTACTTGGGGCATACTCTGCAACCTCAAGTATCCCTGCTTGTGAGATGCAATGGGTCCAAGATGGCATAGATAATCTGGGAGTAAAAAACCCCCCAAATCTTCACAAAATATATCAACATCATTACATAGTTAAAGGTGGGCAATATGGATTTTCAAAATGGGTCCCCCCACCCATATTTTGGAATTGGTGTCGGCAGATCATCCTAAACAGGCAATCTCATAGATCAAAACACAAAACAACCCCTTACACTAAATAGATGTAAAGAACGATACCCCCCTCCCATTCCAATGGTTTTCCCACTTACAAATGGGGAGTTATATTAGACCAGGGGTGTCCAACCTGCGGCCCTCCAGCTGCTGCAGGACTACATCTCCCATAATGCTCTTTCAGCTAAGGGGCTGGCTGAGGAGGATGGGAGATGTAGTTCTGCAGCAGCTGGAGGGCCGCAGGTTAGACACCCCTGCATTAGAACAACTACACTTCACCCAGACTGGAAAAATTCTATTGATGATCCGAAGAACGCTTTATTCTCTTGTGAGACAAGAGGGGGGATACGCTTACATCCATCACGGGACTCTCCTACCAGGCGGACAAAATGCATAAGTGGAACCAGATGTCTTGGTCCAAGCGCCCCTTAAATTAAATAACCTTCCTCTTACAGCTTATAAGTGTATTGGTCCCCTAAGCAACAAGCCCATATGAGCAGATGGCAAGTGCCTTAAATGTCACACCCCTGAGGCAGATTTATGGTGTTGTTTTTGGGAATGTCCGACCATACAACTCTTTTGGTCCCAGATTTGGCGGTATGTGGTACAGAACAAGCTGGGCAATCTGCAGATTAACCCGCCAGCGGCCACATTTGGTCTTTGTAAGGGGTGTTTAAACTAATACAAATGATCCCGGCTGTGGCACGTAAAACCATCTTTGCAGTTCTGGATGGATCTGGATGAATAGATCTGAAAAAAATCAATAAAAATGTTTAAAAAGTAATGTAGAGCAGTAATGCAGGTTTTTTACATGCCCTGGGACCTGAAAAAGATGGATGGAACACCCAGCAAAAGTGCCCTGGGGAACTATTCTATAAAAGCTCTGACTTTATTTTGACAAGGAAATATTGTAAAGAAAGGTGTTGAACTTTGTCACCACCAGCGACATTGTGTTACAAGAAGACCTTGGCTTGAATTAGAAGGAAGACCTTGGCTTGAATAAATGGTATATTTTGGTACAGGTCATCCTACTTAGTCCCTTTATACTTTAATAAAGCATCCTTACATACTGGACATAATACATAATTGTATAGCTCATACTATACCGACTAAATCTTTGTTTAAAATTAAAAAAAATAAATATACTGATGCCAATTATAAGTTATGTTTTATGCATCCTTACAATGTATATTAAATCTGAAGATGTGAAAGCTGAAAAAAAAATCATTAAAATGTTTATATGTAAAACGTTCTCAAATGTTTTCCTGAATAAGTTGCCAGATATTATTTTACAGTAATTGTTTATTTAACAGATGCTATTTAGGGAAACCGTTTGCGACCTTGTTCTCAGCTGCTAAAGGTTACACTGCTTTTATATCACCTTAATCTGCAGTAAGACTGCACCTGCCTTGTCCCATAACCATTTATATTTTGCAATATAAAAGTAGACATGAGAGAAACGAATACGAGATTATTTAAGGTGACTGAAGAGGGATAGGTGCAATGAATGAGAGATGGCCTATTCAGTGGGTCTATTGCTCTGTTGGCTGGATGTGATACAACTACATTTCAAACTTGGCATCACATTCACTAATACGTGGCTTGTCACTCTGAAAATTGGGCCAGGTTAATGACAAAGGCTTTATCATAGTGCAGTATCAGGGCTATTGAATAAAGTACAAAACGATTAATAATTATCTTTGTATCCAATGACAAGCAATACACTTCTATGTTAAGTAGCATGGGTAACTGGTGGGGTTACGTTCCCCATTGTGAGAGGACCTCAAGGTTTAACATGACTCAGGGTATGGCAATGTAGTTAAGATTAAGATACCAGAAGCCTGGTTATAATTTTGCCCTACACCAGCTACCCTTTGCCTTGTTGTTCTTTCCATGTCCTAGTGGGATTGTAAAACTTGTAAAACTCCTGTGCTCTGTAACTGCAGTGTCATGAGCCCAAGTGAGGACGCAAACAATGAGAAGAACTCCTCCAGCAGCTGGATCAAGATTGTCGCCTGGGAGCTACCCAACAGAGCAGGACTGGTGCTTATCATGACAGAGGTCCCGCGGCCTACGCTGATATTGTCCTTCTGGATGAAAAGTATAACATCTATGGATGGCTCAGATTAAAGTAGGGGCGTGCACATTGAAGGCAGGCTAGAAGGATCAATCTTCAGGACCAAAACCTTTCCAGTCTATCAGATACTCAAGTCACTCTGTAGATCCTGAAACTTTAAATTCTTCTGTAGCGGGATCAGGTTCCAGGGCACTGAGTTAGAGGACCTGCGGGTCCCGGTAATCCCACGCATTCCTGCAAGGCCGCCGCGTTTTTTTGTCAGAGGCGTCCTAGCCTTACTTTTATATTCAACCTCGTTTTCATAGAGGCAGGAGAGAGAGAAGATGCAGGAGTGGAGTGAGCGCTGAGCTGAGGACAGGTTGATCTTAGACCCAGCCCATTTTGGAGTAGGGCCATTTCAGGCAGATTTAAATAAATGTATTGGAATAGAAGCTTGTTGGAGTGGGCGGGATCGGACACACATGTTGCGGGAGTGGGCGGGATCGGACACAACATTTGTTTGCAGGAGGCGGGGCCGGGGATTGGACACATGTTGGCGGGAGCGGCGGGGGAAATTGGACACCACATGTTGCGGGATTGGACACGATATGTTTGCGGGAGTGGGTGGGATTTGGACACACTGGTTGGCGGGAACGGGTGGGATTTGGACACACATGTGCGGGGAACGGGCTGGGGATTGGAACACACATTGTTGCAGGAGTGGGCCGGATTGGACACACATTGTTGCAGGAGTGGGGGGCTATGGATTGGACCACACATTGGTTGCGGCGAAGTGGGGCGGGATGTGGGACGCACAGCATGTTGCGGGAGTGGGGCGGGATGCGGACACACATGTTGCGGGGAGTGGGCAGGATTTGGACACATGTTGCGGAGTGGGCATGGATTTCGGACAACAGCATGTGCGCGGGAGTGGGCGGATCGGAACACATGTTGCGGGAGAGTGGGCAGGAATTGGACACAGTGTTTTGCGGGAGTGCGGGCAGGAGTTGGACACACGATGTTGCAGGAGTGGGGCAGGATTGGACACACAGTGTTGCGGGACGTGGGCGGGGATTCGGACACACATGTCGGGCGGGAGTGGGCGGGATCGGGAACACACATGTTTGCGGGAGTGGTCAGGAGTGGGACACATGTTGCGGAGTGGGCTAGGATTGGACACACGTTTGCGCGGACCGGGTGGGATCGGACACGACTGTTGGCGGGAGTGGGCAGCGATTGGACTACACCTGTTGCAGGAGCGGGCGGGATTGGACACATGTTTGCGGGAGGCGGCGGGATTGGACACAGACATGTTTGCGGGAGTTGGAGCAGCATATGTTGCAGGAGTGGGTGGGATTGGAGCACACAGGCGATGTTGCGGGGGAACGGGTGGGATTGGACCACATGTGTGCGGGAACGGGCTGGGATTGGACATCACATGTTGGGCAGAGTGGGCGGGATTGGACACACATGGTTCGCAGGAGTGGGCAGGAATTGGAGCACACAGTGTTGCGGGAGTCGGGCGGGATGGAGCAGACACATGTACGGCTGGGAGTGGGCGGGATCGGACACACATGTTGCGGGAGTGGGCAGGATTGGACACATGTTGCGGGAGTGGGCAGGATTGGACACACGTTGCGGGACCGGGTGGGATTGGACACACATGTTGCGGGAGTGGGCTGGATTGGACACACATGTTGCGGGAGTGGAACACATAAGTTGCGGGAGCAGGTGGTAACACTGTCTAGCAATACCTGATAATAGCACAACAATTTAGCAGATATGAAAAAGGCGCACAAAGCATTTGTATATGTAATTGCTTGCACTTTGAAATTACATAGCAACACATTTAAGAGAAGACTTTTAGAGAAGTGTGCATGCGCATACTTGCCGTTGTAAAAGTGAGGAAGCAGCCACTGAGAGGAAAACTTGCCAGCCACCGGATCAAGATTGCTGCCTGGAAGCCACCCGACTCTACTGAGCGACTGCTCGTTCCGACAGAGAGCCCAATGCCTTCCAGTGTAGGACAGGACCAGATAAGTACCTTGCCTGACAGAAATAGTGTTTGAGAATCTTTCATGTTGATTGGTTAAAGAGTGGATCTATAAACAGACAATGAATCTCTTACCTGGAAATCTGGCAAGGGCAAGAGGCTTAAAGAAATATTCGCATCTGCTCTCCTATCATCAACCTCTGAACCTGAGACAACCGATATTCAGGATTTCCCTAAACAGGCTCACTGAATAACATTCCCCCCACCCATCTAGAAAGAGGTGTGAAACCAGGGGAGGGCTGGCAACAGCCACGGGGATAATGCTAGCCAGGTGGTCTAGTAGTAAAGCAACCAAAAGCACGCATGCAAAATGCTTTTTTTCTTTCTTGTGCAAAACTCAGTAACATGAAGGAGATGTATAAAAACACACAAAGGGAACACCAAATTGATTCAGTCATTGGGTAAATCCTCCCTTTAGCTTGATTTTAATGGCTGTATGTGGAATTGCAAGTAAGACAGACACATGTTAAGGAAGTGGACCAGAGCAGTCCAGAGGGCCAACCCCAACCTTTCCCCTGATTGCCAACCCTTGTGAAACCCTTGTGAAATATATAAATGTTAGACACCGTTCTACTCAAGACACAGAAAGAAAGAAAGGAAGGAAGAAATACTTATAATATATAAAATCCTCAATTTTTTTGTGATAAAGAGTTTACATCACACTATCCATATAATTAATCGTATAAAGACACATAGTGCGGGACAGTCTTATTATTATTATTTATTTTATAGAAGAACCATCATATTCTGCAGTGCTATACAAAGGGTAAACAACACGCATAAAATAAGAATCTGGACTTACAGAAATAAAAAGTAAGGATGGCTCTCATCAACCGAGCTTCTATTGAAAGATTGTTAGTGCCAAATATTACATTTCACATCGACACTCAAAAGTATTTCCCCTGACATCACTAACCTAATGTACCGGAATCTTAATTCACAATCTATGTTTCGCTGGGAGTGCCTGCATATAACTATACATTTGTGAGCAAATCTAATTTAAATTCTTTAATATGCCTGAGGAACATCCCTAAGTAGTCTTGAAAGCTTGCAATCTAATGCAATTCTGTAGGCCAATAAAAGTATCATCTTTGCCAAATGTTTTTTCCAGAGCTAACATGATACAAGTTATTTTTGTAATATATTGTATGGTCACTTAGCATGGGATCCAGAGGGGTACATTTTATTTTGGTATGAGCGGTTATTTATCCTTCCTGACCTAGGCCTAGGATGACAGGTCTAGGGGCAGAAGCTGTGTGTCTTTAAAACATGGATTGCCAAGATATGACATCATATCCCAAGCAAAGATGGCACCAGCTGGGGTGGTGCCCTGGGTCAGGCCTAGGGCAGCACCAAAGGTAACTACACTACTGAGTATGAGTGGGCAAATCTGTGTGGCACAGCATGAAGTGAGCTTAGATCCATGCACATACCTGGGAACTCACTTCTCCGGCACACTAACTGGAAACCCCAGGTCGTGGGAGCGCCTTTGCTGCACCTCCACTCCCTTCCCATTAAACATAACGTTATGTGCCGCAACGTCGGCCAACCTCCTACCGGAACCCACAAGGGGGGCTCCGGGGAGATGGAGCCAGAAAGTTCCTAGGTATGGCCATGATGTCAGAAAAGTACAGTTGTGCCCACAGATGAGGGGAGTAATCATGCATGTAGGGAAGGAAACACAAAGTTGGTGAAGGCATTTTAGACCTCTCTGGCTTGCACTATTGCCCTTTGGACAAGCCAGGCCTTGTCAGGAGTTGGATTTCAGCCCACTTGTGCCTGTCCAATGATAGTTTGACTATAGGAATCGTTGTAGATTGCTACCAGCCCTGCCTAGATTCTCTGCAAACGGCTAACCTCTGCATACCTCCCAAATGTCCCTATTTAGGAGGGGCATTCCCTCTTTGAGACGGAGGTCCTCGTTTTACGTCCCTTTTTTCATAGAGCGCATAATATTTGCTGGATGAATAAATAACCGTGTCCTATATCCACAGTAATCTATATAGAAACAGCAGAAAATCAGTTTATTAATGGAAAAATGAAAATCACATTATTCTACATGCCTTCCCGAATTACACAAATATCTATCAATTGGTCAAAATGTTCCTTAAAAAGTTTGCATCCCCTACAACTAAAGAAGTGTCTTTCTTTGGTCGTTTGAAATGTGTGGGGTATGTCTCTGTTATTATTTTATTACACATAATAGACTCTATTGGAACTCTAACGGAGTACTGGATATTTGTTACTCCTGAATTAGTACTTCTTAAACACCGCACTGTCCCTTTAAATAGTTACTCTAGAAATGTGTAACAGAAGAGCAGTCAGGGAGGGGTTTTTGCTCTGTTACTCCCTCCCCATACAACTCCTTTTATCACTGACTTTTGACCCATAGGAATGTAGGCAGTGTCTTCTCACCTGCAGGGCAAGGGGACTGCAGCTCAAGCCTGCTGCTTTCTCGCTGAAGCCTGCAAATTAATCCTTCTTTAGACCCCTGGATTACAGAATTGGAAGTATTGCGGCTGTATGAGGTAAGTAGATTTTTTTTATTAAAAAAAAAAAAACCAACAAAAAAAACCACCTAAATAAAGTAGAAAGGTGGGTCACTCCCAAGGCATGTTTTAATCAGCTATCATAAGGTTCAATGATAAACTAAACTTGCGGATTAACCAATATAATTCCATCATTGGATAACTGGAGGCTAGAAGAAAAACATATTTTTATGCACTGAAATCCTAAATATACATCTGCTTTTATATGACAATTAGCAATGCTGTGAGTGTTCTATTTATATTTTGAAATTCTGTAACAGAAATTTAAGTGATGAGAATAATTGTGAAGAGCTAGGAGAAAAATAACACTTTGTGCATAAAATAACTCATTTTAATGCAGTCTGTGATATACAGTCCATATTAACTCTGTCACCCTGAGTTTGTTTTTTCAATAAGTCTCCTCCCGTAAAGATGGGATTTTTTTTTATTTATAGGTTTAATGGGTACAAAACAATAAAGCGGTAAAATTATTCTAGTTCTGCCTGAAGCCCAATTTTTGTATTTTTTTTTCTTCAATAAGGGGTTAAATGAAGCCGGGAACCTAAGTGGAAGTGATGCTATGTTTATGCCCTTTCATAGATCTTATCTAATGTGCTGATTGCGCATTTTTCAGGATCTCCTGGGTGTGCTGCCCTTCTACCTGTTGTGTAACTATACCCTTATTTCCAAAATGGGGCTACTACACTTTGTGATCCAAAATATCTCAACTTTTAGTGTAGGTAGACCACTGTGTTGAAATATATATCTATTTATAGCTTGCCTTATCCACCCGGACTGATGGCCACCAGCTGAGTCCTATCCAGCTTTGGATGCCATCTGCTCCTGGGTCTTTGTTTTATGTAGGTTGTTTGTGTGTACGAATATTTCACACTCGGCTCTAGAAGCTCTTGCTTAACTCAACCTTAAGCTTTATTGAACTGGGAAAAGGATGTCCTTTGGACACCAAACAATTACATGCTCCCACCTTTTTCATAAGTGGCTTGGCTGCACCAAACCGTGTTAGGATTAGGTTTGTGACTTCATGGGGAACCCATGGAAAGGGAGAGATATGCCTTGAAATATCCTTTTGTATATTTCCCCAGATAGCATTCTAGAAATTCTGCTTTCTTTGGTTGACTTTGTAGTGTTGGTCATACATCATTACATGCGGATCGAATAGTTAAGTGTGCCATTAGGCTACTGGAACTAAGAGGATTCAGCATATTCTTGACTATTTTCTTTTGCAAAATGTGTCTCCTAATATTTAAATATATTTTGTTACATGTTCATGAAACGGTGATAACATGTTCTGGGCAAAACGTTTAATGTGTAAATTAAACATTAACCTATCTTTGTAGGTAAGGTCCTCTTCCATAAGCGCCTCACACCATTCCTCCCCCATCCAAAGCTAAATTTGGATTCCAGTAGCCAGGCATTGGAAAAGTGGAAAAACAAACAGCATTGTCCTACTGATGTCATGCGGTGCACCGGTCAGATACTCCAATGCAATGTTGTTTAAGTGGAGAACATCTGAGATCAAGTTCTAAATCATCTCTCCACCATATAGGCTGTATATACCAACAGTGGTTCTTCATAGGTAAGTTCCACGCTACAAAATTAACAGGTGGTTGTTAGATATTATAGCAGATGTTATACTTGGACACTTAGAACTTTTCTTGTTCCAGTCCAATTAATTGGTTATTCACATACTGTAAAAACCGCATGTCTCTACCCATAATATCTTTCAATCTTTCTCTATTCAACAGTTGTGGTCGCTCATTCTCCAACTTTTATTATTCAACAGTAGCATTGTTTTGTTTCATGAGTTCCTGAAGGTTTAGATGTTTTGTTGCTCATGTTGTGGAAAACAAGGTAGTCCCCCTTTCCGCACTATGTATATGGTTGATAGCTAGCTCGGTTAACTCAAATTTAAAGCTCCTTAAAGGGATCAGACTTTGCCAGTTTGCAAGGGAAAGTCCAGTAGAAAACCATATTTGAAGCATAAAACACAGTTCTGTTTACAGTATTGAAGATATTTAATGGTCATTCTTTTCAGGTAAACTTCCTTCCAGACATGGAGATTGCTGTTGAAGTCGAATGATATTTTGGGTGACCTTGCCTGCTCAAACATTACATTGCGCTTATTCTTTATTGCAATGCAAACAAAGTACTGCTTGAGCAATGAAATCTGTTCCTCCGTATACTTTCATTAGTCTGTTTATCTTAAGGTGTATAATATGGAGTTAGAACATATATCAAGCTGCCTGGAAACATTATGGAAAAACATTTTTTTTGGTTTGTTTTTTAAAGGCACAATACTTTAAAAACACTTTTTTATTATTATTATAAATCTGATAGGACTCCATATCTAGTACCTGCCACTCAGCTGGCTTCTCGTGATATCTTTCAACTTTATATACCTTTTCTTAATGACTTCACATCCTCCGTTGGTTAATTAATACTAAGTCTGAAGAAACCTTTATACTCTGTTATGGAGTCCTGTACTTTACAAAGGCACTAAAATGTAATAATTAAAACTGCGCACTAAATAAGTGAAATAAGCAGAATAGTGAGGATAGGGTGAAATGCTCCAGGCACTAGATAATGTTCTAACTAAATATAATTTAAAGCATGCACACCAAAAAAAGATGCGTCATGAATATGCTTTAATAATATTTAATGTGTATGGCAAATATCAGAATAAAAGTTATACAGAACACAAAAGTACATACCAAAATCGACAAGGCAAAAAAATTCACAGGATATACTCACCCCCTGTGTGAGATCCCCAAACTTTCTGAAAAATTTCCTTGGTCAAGTATGGATCTGAATGCAGCGCATCCTGTATAAATATTTTTTTAACCTTGTTGATTTTGGTATGCACTTTTTGTGTTTTATATAACACGTATTCCCTTTTTTTTCTTTGGTGTGAATGCTTTAACTTATATATATTTTACAGAGACACTACTATAAAAGATTTAGTTTGTACATACCGGTATTTAATGCATTTTTACAGTAAGTGGATCAGAGGATTCCGATTTATTATGTATCTGTACAGGGGTATTCTTGAAATCATTCAGCTTTGCTAAAACTATTTATTTCAGTTACTGTTGTCTGCCGGTAAATTGTCTTTAATAGACTCCTGCGGCAGCATAAATATTGTTGACTTCCCTCTATAGCTGTGGGAGCTGGCCCATATGTCGTGCCCAAGTCGTAGAATTAGAGCAACCTAATGGATGGCAGGGAAAGGTGACTTGTTGAGACACGTTAAATTAAATGTAGGAAGTTCCAATGCCTTATAGGTTTTTTGAACAAAGAAAACATACATATCACATTGGCCTGGTAAATATGATCTTGTAAATTCCATGTACACTATCTTATTCAGTGTAGATTGTAGCCTTTCATGTCAGGTGAATGGACCAGGGACCCCCGCTATTAAACCCATCGCAGCTGGAATGGGAATAATTTGGTGGAGTTGCTAGATGGAGGCTGAGCATAGAGGCTAAGCCAGGGGTCCTCTGCTTGACACCTGCACCAGCACACAGGTCCCATGACCCAACCATTTGCCACATGTTCACACACAGGGTGAGGAAGCCAAACACACTTTAGATGACTACAGATATTCTAATCCTAGATTCTGGGGACAATATTAAGCCTCAGGTTGGCCAGGGCACCACGTTTTATGATTTTGTTTGCTGTTATATGTGTACAGAAAATATATCACCTTGGCTCCACCATCAAGACTTTTTATATGTGGGTGTCTTAGGTTACCCCAGACAAAACAGAATTACAGTTTAAAAGTAAGTAACTTAATAATTAGACACGCATAATTAACTCTTCTGTAGCAAGTTCATATTCAAGAACAAAGACCAGAGCTGAAAACATCTAATCTGGGAAAAAATACAGAAACAAAGGTTACAATTTGTCAAAACAGTCAGCTAAAGCTGTCTTTCATTGACCAAAAAACATAACATATATAGATAAACCACAGAGGCCGGGCCACCTGGCTGTTATATACGCTTTCTCCGTATTTCATAATGGATGACCCATTTCAGAGCTGATGTCCCAACCCAAGTGTAGCTTTTGTGATGTTATCTGCTCATTGAATTTATGGCCTGGTGTTAACACAAGGAGTGATGATCAAAGAATATCCTGCATGCCCCTGGATCAAAGACTACAATATATATGCTTAGCTCAACCATTTGCTTGCCTTGGCATGACTAAGTTGGCATGACTAAGTTGCTAATTGACACAATGTTCCTGGACTACCAGGCAATCTTCAGTATGTGACCCATGACTGCGACTTGGGATTGTTATGCACCTTGAAACTTTTATTTTTTAATATTTTTTTTAATATTATAGAATCCTTAACTTGCATATCACTTTATCCTTTCTTCATAGATGGTGCTCCCCAAGGCTTGGCTGATATTTCTTTGGAGCCTATGGACATGTTCATCTTTCTTTCTTTGTCAGGGGAAAATACCATCTTTAAAAATCTCCACTTTAGGTAGACCCTTGTCTGCAAAGCAGACCTTGGAGACAACCCATGAAGATGCAGAGCCCCCGATGTCCTTGGAAAATGCTGAAAAGGAGCAAGGGTATTATCTTCGACAGCTGTTCCATCTCTACGGGGAGAATGATACCTTGACTTATCAAGGACTCACTCTCTTACTCCAGAACCTGGGGCTTGGCAAAGTTCAGGTATATGACATCCTGATCCTCATGAACATATGTGCATGAGTAATGGGCATATAAAGTGCTCAGAGATTAGGAAACTGATAAATCCTTGCACCAAGCAGTAAATGGCACAGTGTGACAACCTGTACGATTAAAAATGTAGAAAGAGAACCTATTTTTCTTTATTTGTAGGTTGTTGAGATACAACACACAGAACTAGGGCACGATCATGTGGCTCACTTAGATATACTAGACGTACAGGAAAACAAACACAGCCATGTACACTCCAGCCGGGACCATTTAACGTCCCCCACCATGTTCCCATTTGAGGTAGAGGGCAATAAAGAGGACAAAAATGCTAGAAGGTGAGTGAATATGTAAGGTACTAAAATAAGAAACATTCAGCCCATCTCGTTTCCCCACGTTTCTCTTTTTCTGCTGTGGACTTAATCAGCTGATCCTATGGTGATCTTCTGCTACCATGTCCTCCCAAATGAAGTGCCTACAATAAATGTGATTGCGAATAGGACAGCTACAATAGGGCCCTAAGGTAATTCAGGGCCTGAGAGGTTGCCTCTTATGCCCCACATTAAAAGAGACCTTGTAGCTGTTCCTTGAAAGTTGTCTGTTATTGGACTGTGTGTCATGTAGGGACCGCGCTACACTAATTGCAGCAGAATGTGGAATTGGTTCTTTGTAATTTGTCAGATGGTCTTGTGGACTATTAAGTAAATAAACCCTAGTGACATTTTGTGATCAGCTCCTTTGGGTTATACCTTGATAGTTTTGTATTGCGTTTTGCATTTTACTTCTGTGGGGGAACCCCACCCCCCAAAAAACTTTAACACTTGTCGTTCACAACTTACTGAACTAGTTTATTAACATGTTTTAGTGTATCTTACTAGAACAGTCTTTGTTTTGTGTTAATGATAAGGTTGGTTATTAATAATCAGTCATTTACCCATTTCTGCTTCTGTCTGTTCCTGGGAGGTCAGAGTGGAAGATGACTCCAATACGACACATCAGGAGCACCATGGGCAGCCGGTGACAGAGGTGCCAAAGTCTAGAAGAATCACTATACAGGACGAGATAAAAAGCACTAGGCACCAAGGTCTGAAGAATTGGCATTCACAAGAGATTCTGGAGCAACTACTACAACTTCATCACTCTAAGTATACTCATCAGCATGAAAATGTAAGGAAACCACTGCATGATACAGCTATTAAAGATCTTTTAGTGGAGCTCTGCAGAGCTCAACAAACAATATTTCTATTATATCATATGTGGCTCAAGTACAATCAGTCATTGTACTCCTTATTTTTTTATTTTTTTTAAATAAAATTCTGTCCTGTTACCATTATCAGCCTAAAGAGATCAGTCTGACAAAGCCCCCCTTTTTACCACTGGTTAATTAGATAGATGACTTCCATTTCCATTAGTAAAAATGCCACTATAATAAATCCTATCCATTCTTTGAAAACCTTCAATTTTACTTATTTAATTTTTTTCCCATTGAGTGCCACATGTAGATTAATTTAAACGTCCGTTTTACCTTTCTTAGAGCATTTGTTGTGTGTGTTTTTTGTTTTTTTATTATGCAGGCCATCATAATAGCAGCTTTATACTATGCTTCCCTTTGCTATTTTGGGCACATTTTAGTTTCTCTCTTTGAGGACCCTAATAATGATTGAAATCCAAATTTCCATACATGCGCTGACAAGAGGTCGTCATGCAAGCTGCTCTGTAGTACAAGCTGAGCCTGAAGTGATGTAGACTTCAAGGCTTGGCAAAAAGCCGTGCCCAAACAGAGCAAAACATGATGGAAAGAAGATAAAAGTCCTATATCCTAATAAGGGTTTGCGCCAGTTCTGCTTTGGCTTGTGTTTCTGTCTTGCCCTGCTTTAGCCTTCGCATTATAAGGACTCTTGGATTTTAAAATACTTGTCTCTAGAAGATATTTATTTTTTTATTTTGGTTTATTTTTTAATAACAGCGTGAAAACCTTGTCTATACTTATTTATTTTTAAGAAAATGCATATGTGATATGTCTGTGTACAGATTGCCCAATCTGTATGCTTTGTGCTTCTAGACTGTTTTACTTTTGTTCCTCCCTTTACAGTGTTTGAATGTGACTCAGTTATTACTGAATTTTGGGCTTGATGGCATCTCAGAAATCACTCCTCAGCATTTCACCCTGCTGTGTCCGGCTCTGCTCTACCAGATTGATAGCCGGGTGTGCATTCAGCACAATGATCAGCTCAACGCTGTAGAGACACACTCTCAGCCATCACTACTCCAAGGTATTGGAGAAGAAGTCTGTCCTACATATGATATGTTTACACTTAATGTGAAGCCTGCTCATTCCTACACATCCCATTGTACAGCACTGCAGAATATCATGGCACTATATACATTCATGATAATCTCTCTATCCCGTTCATTTGTCATCAACAACTTAATATCGCTTTTAGTTGCACCAACTAATAAGTGTTTTTTTTTCTTATTTCATGTCTTTCAGTCTTAGGTTGGGGTGCACTTGCTGTCACGCTAGTCAGTGCCCCTTCGCTAGTGGCCATTGCCCTTATTCCACTTCTCAGACGCCCTATGTTCCGCTACCTCCTCAGGTTCCTAGTGGCGTTGGCTGTGGGTACTCTGTGCGGTGATGCTTTACTCCACCTCCTGCCCCATGTATGCTACAGGTTTTTTTTTATTTTAATATTTCATGTTTATGCATGCGAGAAGTGTTTTGTATAAAGTAATATTCCTCTCTGATAGATGGCCTCTGCGTCTCCATGTAATCAATTTGTATAGCAACATGTTGTGTGACCTGTACATGTAACATACCTCCTTCCTGGTAACACGGCAATAGATTCAGTTATCCACTTGAATACTACTTTGAAGGTATAATCCATGAATGGAGGGATTCATCTGGATACAACAGTTTTGCGAGTTGTAATAAATCCTGGGTAATGTTTCACAGGCCCAGGAAAATCACACCGATACCAAACAAAGCAAAGAATCCCACTCCACAGGGCCTGTTCTGAAAGGGTTATGCGTACTTGGCGGTATCTACCTGCTGTTTCTTATTGAAAACATCATGGGACTTGTGAATCAGAGGAGGAAACGGAAGGTGAGTGTATTGTTTGGAAAATCAGAAAAAATGCTAATGTGGTGTGCTTTTTATTTTATATTTGATATATGATATATATAATCAGTATTTGTCACCTTCCAGAAACACTCCCAGCAACAGCGACCTACAGCAGGCGAGGACTGCACAACCGTTTTACGGGATCTCGGCCATGCTGTTGGTAGGTGACAATAGCTCTACAGCTGTATGGGTGCAGTTTTATTTCCTCAGGACAGTGCTTTACACCAAAGAATAAAAAATATGATGTGAACTATGTAAACCTGTAAAACCTGAAAGTTCAGTCTTCTTCTAGACTGAAATGTATTACTAGTTTTAATCAAAGTTCATGGAAAGAGTGGAGAGACTACCTTTTGACATACCTTTCCATTGTTTGTATATCTGTGCATGCATGCAAACGCATGTTACTGGATTGTAATTTAAAATCTCTTGAAATGATTTAAGATCTGGATTTTTCTGCAGACAGTGATTTCTGTGAAGTCGCTGAAACAACTGACGGTCTGCAGAGGAGTAGTGAGTTTCAGGAAGAGGTCATCAGAAAGGACCCAGAATCTCGCGCATCATCACATCACGGCCACTCACATTCTGCAGGTGGCGGAGGCATTGCAGACTTTGTATGGATGGTTCTTCTTGGTGATGGAATTCATAACTTCACAGACGGATTAGCCATTGGTATGACTTAGTCTCATGAGTACAGATGTCTTTTTCATTGGCAATACAAGATGACTGTATATTGAAATAGGATGGGCAATCATGATCCTCTGAAGTGTGTGTTTTATAATGCATGCTCTCTGTTTTACAGGTGCTGCTTTCTGTGCTGGTTTTTCGGGGGGTCTTAGCACCACTGTTGCTGTGTTTTGCCACGAATTGCCTCATGAGTTGGGTATGGTTTAAAAAACACTCCAATCACGTCTATATGTGAGATTTTTAGATCTTTGTACAGCACTACATAATCTGCTGGCACTTAATAATTAGTAATAATATGATATAAAATGGGGGCTATGTACATGCTTCTGTTGGCATGTTGAGAAATTTTAAGATAGACGTATTTTAGTGATTCTGGGCCACTCCGATTGCGTGTTTGTCTGGAACATATATGCATATCTCGGGTTGGCAGCCAGCATATGCATATTTGGAAACTCTCTGGTTCACTTTCCTGCTTCTGTAGGCAGGGGTACGGCATTTGTTGGCCACTCCTGCTCCCAGATCATATAGGGTTATGAGGGACTAGCCCCACTCCTTACAAAACTACATAAAGGGCTACTGTATGGATTTACTCACAGAAGGGGATATTTAAGTTATTGATTCTCTTCAATGTTTTTTTTTAATTTTTTTATATATATAATTCAGCATACTGTACGATAGTAGTATATGTGTCCTGAAATGAATGTATATCTTTTATGAACTAGGCTACAGCATTCTATCTGCCATGTACTTTGTCTTTTGTGCTATACATGACCTACCTATGGCTGCAGAAGCCCTTGGACAGCTCTGGCGTATATCAAGCCTGGAATTTTGTGTAAATTGCCTGAAAACATGTAACTCTTAATTGAGATCCCCCTGGGATATCCAAACATTGTGGCCTTTGAGAACTGGCTTTGTGCACCAATGCTTCATTGTCTATATTGGTACCAATTGTTCTGTTTTGCCACTGGTGGTCAGTGTTTGACTGCTGCTAGGCATGAGCCCAAAGCTGGCTAAAGGTGCAGCCTCATGGTAACCCTACCCAAACTCCATCCGTTCTGTCAAACCACTTTAAGCTTCCAGACCTTGATCTTTATGCCCCCACCTAATTAAGTCTATTTCCAAAACAAAGCTATTTTAATGTGTTTTCTAGGATTTTGCCAATATATGACTGAAGTGGAAACCTTTAAGCCCCCTGTAAGCAAATGTTTTCTCTTTCAGGTGATTTTGCTGTCTTGTTACAGACTGGTGTCCCAGTGCGGAGGATTCTTTTTTTCAGTCTGGTTTCAGTATTCTTGTCCTTCATGGGCATGGTGACTGGTACCATGATTAGTTCTTCTGCTGGCACTCCCTGGATATTTGCTGCTACAGCTGGCATATTTCTATACGTTGCACTGGTAGACATGGTAAGTTGTGAATTAAAGAGAATCCAACAATGAATTGGCATTGTTAACAGCTTAACACATAGGTGTGTGTATATACAATATATCTACATATATAGACTGTTGCAGATGTCACTTGGCACGTTTAATGGAATTGGCCGTTTGCCTTTTTTCTCGCCCTTTGGATATTTAACTCACTAGGGTATTAAGCAGTAAAAAAAAGCACTTCTTACTTAGACAATTTAATTAATAGACACAATTTCTGCTTTGTCTATATACATTATTGTGAGGTTTAGGAATCTAGAATACTGTGAAAAACTCAAACCTTGCAAAGATTCCTAGAAAAGAGGGATATCGTGAGAAGACACAGGGATTTGGGTCCTAAAAAATGGACCCTCCTTCATAAAGTGGGTAACTTTGGAGATATACATTAAAATTCTAGTGTTTGTGCACTAATGCTACCTTCATTATCCCTTTTTAAAAAAATATTGTACTTGTAAGAGATAATGACTGTACATCCTTTGTCAGCTTCCCCAGATGTTACACCGGGAATCCTCTGGTCTTCACGGAAAGGACTGCTTCATCCACAGTATAGGTTTCTTGCTAGGGGGTATCATTATGCTGTGCATTGCCCTCTTTCAAGACCATTTAGAAATTATTGATGGATACTGAAGAGTGTTGTGCTTTGTTTTTTTTTTCTCTCATGTAATTGACCAGTGGCATAACTTGAATGTTTTGGGAAGGGCAAATGCCAATTTTTGTCCTTCGACTGTTTGAGGTATATCATCTTACATACTGAATAGGCATAATAACTTCTTTAAAGATTGAAAAGTGCCACAATAAACCTCATCCTTTTAAGAACCCATCGCAAGATAAACAAACTGTCTTGATTCATAGAACACAAGCTTTCTCAGACTTCACCTTTTTAACGTTCTAGTCAATTTCCAACAAATGTGTAGATATCTTTTTATATAGCTATAAACAAAAGCAAGCTGTGCATGCCAGTAGTGCAGAATTTTTGATTAATGTAATTGAGGATGGTGACCTTTTGTGTTGCAAATACACAAATGCCGCAGTTACATGTATTTGGCGTTATTTTGTTAGCGTCTATCAGGTAAAATGGTTAAGGTCTAAGGCAAAGTGTGACAAAATTAGCGTATAAATTTTCTTACCATTATGTTATCCCATCCTTACAAAGACCACAGGCTGTGTCTGTAGTTACCGTGTAGACATGATATGCCATCCTCAACAGGCCTTTCTTTCCAATTTGCCAATTAACTTTTTTTCTCCTTTAAAAAACTCATATCAAATCACTTGCAAATACAGATGGTCTTGGAACACACCAAGATTTCCTTGGTTTATGTAAGAAAAATAAAACTTTTTATATTTTTATTCTGTGTAAATTTCTTGTAATTTTGGCATTTCATTATTTCTTTTTTTTCTTCTGGAACCTGGTTTTCTATTCATATGAGTATCTGAAAACGCACAGAAATACTAGAAACGTAATATTTACTTCAAGCCCTCTATGATTTTTTATATCAATTGTATACCCATAGAGATTATTTGAATGTGTAAAGGCAGTTATTGTTAATTTTTTTAACACCGGTTCCATCAAATGGACAGACCACCCTTAGATAACTATAGTTTTCAAGAAATGGTATCCAATGGGTAGGCCAAAGACGGTGTAGCATTATAGCATTAAGTCACAGTAAGCTTTTTTTTCCTCCTCCAATTTAGCGCAACAAATCCTTTGGCTTCAGAATTAGCACCCATGGGTCAGAGCATCTCCAAAACTGCCTTGTGGGTTGTTCCTGGTCTGCAGTGGTCCAAGGAAGGATAAGGGGTGAACTGGCGACAGGGTAACTGGCAGCCAAGGCTTATTGATGCACGTCGGGGGGGGGAAATGTTGCCCAGTGTGGTCAAATAGAACAGGTGGGTTACTGTAGTTCAGATTGCTGAAGAAGTTAATGCTGGTTCTGATAGAAAGGTGTCAGAACACACAGTGCATTGCAGTTTATTGCATATGGGGCTGTGTAGCCGCAGACCAGTCAGGGTGCCCATGTTGATCCCTGTTCACTGCCTACAATGGGTACCTGAGCATAAGAACTGGACCACGGAGCAATGGGAGAAGGTGGCCTGGACTGATGAATTAAGTTTTCTTTTACATCACGTGGATTGTCAGGTGCATGTGCGCTGCTTACCTAGGCACCAGCATGCATCCATGGAGGCTCCAACTCGCAAAATACAGGACTTGATGCCAGATACCACAGCACACCTTCAGAGGACCAATGGAGTCCATGCCTTGACGGGCCAGTGTTGCTTTGGTGGCAGGTACCTGTTTTAATCTTGCCTTGCGTACTTTTATCTCCCTGCTTATTGGTATCCCTGGGTGTGTTCACCTTTTTCTATATTTATCTCATCATTCAAGTTAGTCCTCTTCTTTATTTGGCATTTTCATCCAGGCGTGTTTGTAGTCAGAGGTTCAGTAAGGAGGCCAGTATACTTAAAGGACCAAGGAACAACTAGTTTACTCTACAATTAACTCACACTACCGCTATATTGAAGAACACTTTTTTTTCTTTCTTGTATTCTTGGTGCAGGTTAGTATCCTAACCGGGTCCCTTTCTATAAATATTTGTAGGCATGTTGCATCAGTCAGATCAAGACAGGCCCTCGCTTCCCCACTCACCTGCTTCAGGTTCAGATATCACAGCCTTACATTGCTCCAAGCAGCTTTAGTGCACCCAAACAGACCTATGGCATCTGTATGGGATCAAGTGGAGGGAGACATTTGCTACACATTTAACTTTTAGTTCTAGGATCAGTCCAAAACTATTGTGCATTTTTCCTGAGACCCTCTCTTGGCTAACTTTGGGGCAACGGCAGGAATTCATTACCTCGATCATCTTAACCATGGAGTCCCCGGATTCATCCCCTGTCCAGCTTGTATGTACTACTGGATTTGTTCTCGGAGCTTGAGCATTATTCTTCCCAATGGATTCCACTAGCAGTTCTGGGTGCTTTATTATTAGGATTAAGAGGATAGAACTCATTTCCCATTTGACCAGTTGCCCTCAACCACGTTTCTCAAGAACTTCCGATTATTGACCAGGATAAGCCAAAATTCAATTGCAGATTCAGGGCACTCATTCAAGACCAAAGCAGCCTCCGCAGTTTCTAAAAACAAAGTTCCTGCCCATATTACAAAGCAGATAGAGTTCTTCCTATTTCACAGCCACCAACCGAAATCACTCGCCCCGTAAACTATTATTTTGATACACTGTAGATTAACTTGTTATGCTAGCCTTGTGCCTTATTTTGTGCCCTCTTTTAGACCTACCTTGTATGCTGGTTTTGGCACACTTCAGGCCGCGTTTCTCCTCCTTCAATACTTTTGCGCTTATCACAAAATGATTAACCAAAGTAGGAGGTTTATTTACTAAAACAAGAATCCGCAGCCAAGTTGCCTTTGTAACTCACTGAATTTATTATGCATTTTGAATGGCTGACCATAGCAAGTTTATCATGAATGGCTCAACAGTCCTTAAATAAGTTCAATCGGTAAATAGACTAAAAATGCATTTATTTAACTTAGTATTTCTGCAGATGAACAGGGATAACAAACTTGGACGCCCCAGGATGGGGCTGATATTTTCATGAAACCATAGAAAAGAAACACAACAAACGTTAGAAGCTAAAGCTTTTTTAATAAACATAACTGAAAGCCACAATATGAGCAGCAGGACTTAAGTAGCGGGGAGCATTGTAGAAAAGTGATCGAGTTTTGAACGTGTTGTCCTGTTAACAAAATAAAGTTGAGATTTCCCCCTGGTCCTCCCACCTGTATGCCTGAAGAGGAGAACTAGATAACCTCGAAAGCTTGCAATTCATTATACGTCAGTTAGCCCATGCAGGTATCATCTTTACCAAACTTGCTTTCTCTCTTTCTACGGCACCGTACAACCTTTTCTGGTGATGCATTTTACTGTTAGAGGCTCAATCACAGCAAGGGAGACCATAATTGTGTGTTTTTAAATAAATTTGTATTGAGGCACTCTTATGATACATCGTAGGACCTAAAGCGCTATGCATCAATAAAATGTCATCACTATAAGTGACTTAAAATGTGGAATTGGAATGACAATCTAGTAGTTTTTTCACATTTCAAATTACCTACTTGTGCTCACAGAGGAATATCCAAAGACAAGGACCATCAGTGGATCCTTAAGTGTTAATTTGTAACCACCAAACAATATAAAGGTGAGGGAACATGCAACAAACATGAATCTTGGTACACCATATAAACCTTTTAATGCCAACAGACTATTACACAGTGTCAAAGAAATGCACCAATGGATGTTTTTACAAGAATACCCATCAATAGCTTCCCTACCCCCAGATGAATCTTGTTTTTGGGGGTGTAAAAGGCAAACAGGTACCTGGCAATTTTTATTAGATTAACATCTGGGATATGAGGGAAGGTTGCACCTCAGGTCAACAATGATGGGTTTTAACACTTCTACTATATAATGCATCTGTATAGGAGAGGTATTGTTAGTTTTGCAGCAATGTGGAATAAATTCCGGGAAACACAATTCTACATGATGTCTACTCAAAAAGGGGGCCGTTTCATGCTAGTGCACTCTAGCTCCTACACAATTATATATTGGTGCCACAGCATACATCTTTGTTTTCTGCTGTGACATTGAAAGAATGGTGTTTCTAACATCTCTTAACACTTTGTATTCATTGAAGGGGCATAAAAATCTTCATAGTGCCTTGGAAGACACTTGAGTTCCTTACCCGGGATTCGCAAAATGTATTCAATAATTCAATGGTACGGCATAAAAATCCCATTCGAAAATACCTACAACTTTTATACTGCGACGTCGATTTGTGAACGATTGAAAATATAGAAATGATTGGGACTAAAATCGTATGAAGGAACAGTAATTTTTTTCACAGTATGTTTACCGGTGTAAGCTTGGAGGAAAGAATTTTCTCCTTTTGAAGGGTAGATGAACATACTCCTTTTGAAGGGTAGATGAATATTTTGAAACCCTGACTGCCTAAACTAGACTCCTGTTTGCAAAACATGGAAAGAACATGAAAGCATTAACATCTAGCCATATACTCCAGCAGAGTTAGCTTTCTGCCACAAAAGCGCAACAACTCACAACCCGAGTGGAAAACGCACTCCCATTGGTTACACAGAGAATAGAAACATTGACATAATTAGTGATTACAACCACTAATGCCCCAAACAATTTCCCCACACACTCAAAGTCGAAGGTCAGGAGGTCTACATGCTGTGGTCCAATACCTTATGTCCGTTTTAGCCTCAAGCAACGAGACTAATTTGTATGAATTCAAGAACAAGTGAATATTTAAATGCCCACTTTTTCCCTGATTTTTTGTTTTTCTTTAAAGCAAGTAATTGTTGCTCTTACATATTTCAGCACATCCAACTCCAGAGAAAATGTGCCGATAGCTGCCCGTTTCGCATGTTCCCAAACTGACAGGAGCAAAAATGTCAGGAAAAGGTTATAATATATATTATATATATATAAAAACTAAAACACAAAGCTGTGGATACGGATGGTACCTAGAATATCAATTTGTTTACTATTCTTTATCTATTATGCATTATGTCTATTAGTCCAAACTAAAACCTCTGGTGTATTTCAATATGTATGCATATAAACGCTGAACAGAATGCAGCAAACTGCTAGAAGTGTTAGGGGGATTGATCACACTGCACAAAGTGGTCAATATTCTACACAACAGCGGTATCAATGTATGCGTTTTTTCACCCAGTACATTTCCTGTCAAGGCCACCTCGGCCAACAGAAGCAGCTAAGGCACCTTGACAAAGTAATTTCCACTGATAAATATATAGTATATGAGGTGCATCCGATTGATATTTGTTTACAAGCAAAGCAGCACAGATGTCGTCTATAATCGCTAATATCACAGAACACGCTGGCAAGGAAAGAATGGTGTCTCTCCATCAGCTTGATAGGTGCTCCTGTCCATCGGTTGCTAGGTTAACCGTTTTAAGAGATTACAATATTTTCCTGTACTGTTGTGCATACGCAACATGGTATGTTTTAGAATTCACTAAAATTCATACTACACATGCAGCTGGTAAGAAAACAGTATTAAGGATTTTTAACCCTTTCCTTTAAAGTTTGTTCGCCTATTGTATTATGCTAGCATGGAGCTCTTTAACGCACACGATAATGAAAGTTAAAGTCTCCCAGTATCTCTATGGGTGTACAATACAAATACGTAAAAATGTTTTACCACTTTAAACGGGGAAAAAAGGGCTGTGAAAAAACCCTGAAAAACACTGGACCATGTTTACTTAAATCTAAATCTGTACATCCTCCATAAAAGGCATTTGACAGAATGTACTACACCTCTTCTAACGTGCACACGAATAGCTAAAGCATCCAAATTTCTTAATACAAGCTCAATTGAGGAACACTAAAAACACATGAACACTTGAAAGGCACATCTCTCTAATGACCAGTTCTGAGCTTGTAAGTATTTGCTGATGGAAATCCTATATATACACGATGGTTTATGTTTTTTTAGATTATTTTGCCAAATTATAACGACAGTCTTAATTTCTCGTCACATTGACAGATAGCTACGCAGCTTTACAGCTTTTATTAATTAGAAAAACTTAATTTGAGGGAAAAATAATAATAAAGGGTTCAGGTCAGGGCTGTTCGAGAAGATGGCAAAGGGATGACTGCTGGCATTATTAGGGATTGTGGCCAGCCCGCTATGCTACGGAGCGGGCATCTTAAACAAACGTTCTCTTTACTACGACAACTGTGCTTATTTTACGTGAGGCACCAAACTGGATTTCTTTAATGCTTCAAAAGAGATCACTTCCCAAGATCTTCTAGGGGACCCTTTACAAGTTAGATTATATGCCATGACACCTCCCTGAGCTGCCGCTTTATGGCACAATTCAGGAGTCTGAAGCTCAAAGTTTTGTACTTTGTAGCTGCACACAAACAAAAAGCGGGGGGGGGAGCAATATCTGTTTAAATCTGCTTACACAATGGCTAAGCTAAACAAGCAAAGAAAACAAAAAACAAAACAGAATTAACACATTTAGAACCAGCTTCTGCATTAAAACACGTTTTATGGATAAATAAAAACCATTACAGATAACAGAAATGCATAGTTTGGCTAAGACAATAAAAAGCAGCATTATAGTAATACAGAAATGTCATGCAGCATCCTCTTCTAAACTCTGGTTCATGATCAGCGACTGAAGTAGAACTGTTTTATATAAGGCTTTATTTCCTTGCGTATTGGAAGAAACTCACAAAAAGGCATACAAACCTCACGGGGTGAAAGGAAGCCACAACAGCACGAGCCTGAAAACTAGTTTCACAATCAAACTCTACATAGTGGAGGGTTGTAAACGACATGTTTATCAGTGATATGCAATAGAAAAGGGTTGGAAGCGCTGAACGCCAAGTTGTGGTAAGTGTTATGCACCTGTGCTGTCAATCTGCCAGACTTTATTCTGGAAAATGCCACGCCAAATAGCCTTAATGCCAACAGAAGTACAACCAGTTTAGTGTTCCCGACTGGGGAAGAATGAGGTCAGATACCTTAATCACTGTCCCTATGCAGGGTCTTGAGGTCATTATAACGTTTAGGAAGGGTGCAGCATTTCACAGACAGGTTAATTAAGAGAGACATTTTAAGAAAAGCTGGATCTAGTGCTAAAAATTGGCTCACAGAGTAAAGCTCATTACGTGAGCCTTAAGACCCAAAAGCAGAAGATTAAATTGTTGCAATGTAGTTTTGATACAGTTTTATTGCCACGTGTAACAAGTCCGAAACCCTGAACCTGTCACAAGAGAACAAGTGCAAACGTAACAGAGGTGGCAGTCAGGGAGGGAGTGGAGGTAGTGAGGAGAGTTAAAACCTCTCACTGCTGGAGATTACTGAGGAATCGGTGCTCTGGCATTTCATTGACTATTAGGCGGTGGTTGGTGTATATGAGGAACTTAGTTCCTCATACAATAATCCTTCCCATGCAGCAATGCGTTTTGTGCTTCCACTCCAACAGCACACGAACTGTGAGGCCATTTTTTTTAATTTTCCCGCCAAATACACCACATCTAGGAAGAACACACGGACTTTCTTCTTTTTTGCTGCTACGTATTCCAGCAAGATTGTTACAGAATGTTCAAGCAGCAAAAAGGGAAAATGATTTCCATAAAGGGGACACATTCACTCATTTTAGAACAGTTGTGTTTTGCTTTGGTTTCTGTGCAAAGGCATTACTGTACTTTTCAGTCTTGGTGGGGCAATGGAGTCTGTTAAAAAATAAAGGTTTTCCCCGTTTGCTTTCTCAGCACACGGTGTGCACGGTGAGCACAAACACCTGTTGGTTCCTGTGAAGCTTTACTATGCACCATCACATTTGACAATATAAACCACCCTTTGATCTGTCTGTGTGGAGCATTGCCACATTCCCTTAGAGAACAAATCCATTCTAAGACTAACCTAAATAACGTACAATTTAATATGTTGCCAGAGAAGATGTCCTTTAACCTAGGGCCGAAAAACAATGTATACATACCGGAATTATCACTTCAAAAGAACCTATGAGGATGATAATCTACTGACATTGTCCTTTCCCATTTTATTTTTGGTGTAAAAATGCTTTGGAGAAAATACCAGCCATACCAAGCTACACTGATTACAGAGCCCCATTTTGTTAGATAAAAGAAAATCTGCTTTGTAACAACGGACAACAAGATACATTTGTCTGCTTTCATTCTTGGCACAAGCCCATTATTCGTTCCCCTTGGTTTATTTTAAAGCTTGGATATTTTCACATTTTTTACTATGCAATTCAAATCATGATATAGCTGCTATTGACAGTTGCCATATTTGTCTAATAAGGAACCACTTTTTATTTTCATATTGAAGCTGCCTGGGTTATGGAAATATTAAATATTGCTGTAAAGACAGTTCTCTCGCCAACATCAATACACATCCCCTGAAAATATTAAAAAAAAAGGGCACAATATTTCTATAGCGATAAATCATTTTCTTATGGGATCATCTGTATATGTTTTAAACATACCTTGTGGTTATATATTACATATATATATATACACACACACACCTATGTAGATATGAACCCATTTGCATATGACAACAATGCTGCAAACACAAGGAGGTATTTTTGGTGAACTGTAGACTTCTGTTGGATATTTAATCATAGTAACTTTTTCCACGTTCACATCTGGATCAAGCTGGACCTAATCCAACCAAAGGAACGTAAAAATAAAATAAAACATTGCAAACTGATCATGACAGCCTCACTCTCAAATCAATTGGCAACCAACCATTGTGTATACACAAAGTGTCAACAATATTTAAAGTTAATTTAATATCTTGGTATATGGTGTCAGAGGATACATTCAGCAATATGGCTCACGTTAGCTATCCACATGGGTAATAGCTCCTTCTTTTAAACAGTGGCAGTGCAAGTAAACTTGTGTGAAATGCATTTGTGCTGTTATTTTCCTCTTTATTGTCCCCTTCTATTTGTTTAAACACATCGACTTCTCCATCCTTGCTTCCCCTTTAGAGGATTGAGCACAGCAGTGGAGGATGAAATCAACCAATACTCCTTCATTCCTTCCATCTTTATGCCATGTGTTAGTGAGGGAAATCAAACCCTTAGATACCTTAACCCTTAAGCCGTGCGGATGTCTACTGCATTGCAACAACGCTCTGTGGGCACCAGCAGCAGCAAGGGTTATAAAAAGTGCTTATTAATGAAGCAGGTGCTTTGCATTAGGAGCTGAAAGAAACTTCCATTTTAGAAGAGAAATTACTTTAGAAGGAAAGATCTTGTACAGAGTCTGAGTGGATGTCACAGGCATCTAGTCCACACTTTACACTCAATAGGGGCACAGCTAAAATTAACAGGGGGAGGTGAATAAAATGGGGATACTTTGGCATAATATGTTTTTTTTGAAAAGTAAAAATCCAAGGGTTAAAAACAAACTCAGTTACCATTCCCAAGATTAACTAGTACCCAAGGAAAATGGTGCACAGTCTAGAGGTAGGGTGGGAAGAGGGAAATAGGAATGGAAGTTTCAGGACAGCCCTGTAAACAATGCACTCAGGGAACCAGACATCTGTCAGCAAAATAACGCACCTTCCTTTGCTTACCCCATGCCCGGCACCCCGAAAAATAAACACTTACAAATTATTACTTACAATTGTCAAGCTGTGCTGCCAATGCACACATTATAATCATTAAAGGAGAACAAGACAAGGCAGAGCTGATCATTATGACTTGTAGCGGCCAGACTGCTGCAACATGCCCCCACCAGAGAAAGGGCAGAGAGGAATTTGCAGGACAGAGAATGAGTTATCTAAAAGCCCTTTTAAAGAACTTTGATTGTCTTGGATAGGGAAAAATGTGCAATGGAGGGACCAAAAAAAGAAAGCCTTAAAATACACGCTATATATTCACATGATCAAGCTTTGCATTAATACGTCAGAAAACACCTGTGAAATCGCATAATATAAAGCAATGGTAGCAGATGGACTTCCTCATGAAATGGATGTTTAACAAGAGACTGGTAGATGCCTTGCAGGCAGTATCTGAGGTCCGAGGGAGGGGGATGAGAAAATCTACATTATACTTCAAAACACCTTATATCTCATCTCCCAAAATCTTGTGCAAAACTATAGCAAAACAGGAAAATCGTAACTACACCGGAGGCATACAACCAAAAAAAAAAAAAAAAGAAAGAAAAAAGACATACAGGAATAAAACTGGTTATCTGAGGGTGTGGGATAAACCATTGTCCTCATCTAAAAACTAACACTATCCGTATCGAAACATCTTAGCCCTTAACAATTCCATGCAGCATCTTTGGACCCAAGCCTTTCATCAAATGAACAGGTTGATGGCTGCAGGACGGCCCCAGCTAGAAGCAAAGCTTTGCCCGGACAGCAAGAAAAATGGGTTAGGTGGTAGACACTCCTATTTAACCCAGCTACGGATACGGCACACATACATCTCCCTCAAAAAATAATTTACAGGTTATGCTACATTTTACGAAGGCACACAAGAAAACATATGCAAGAAGAAAAGCAAACAAAATAGTGCAGATTACTAAATAAACAATAAATAATGCAAACTGGCCTGTTTGACTCTAACTCTCCACTTTACAGAGTCATTCAAGTTTTAACACCAACAGCAAACTGAGGTAATTTCTGTTGACTGAATAAGGTAACACTTTAGTATTCACAAATAAAGGGGTATAAAGTCCCTTTTTTAATATATATTTTTTGTTTTGTTTTTAATAGCCATGATTTTATTTGACCAATAAAATCTTTGTTGTGTGCCAGTCTTTTGTCTGCTGTGGTAAAATACTAAATCAAAAAAAGACTAAACGATGCTTAAAGCATGAGCTTAGCTTACATATAGCGCCACAGAATTGGGGTGCAGCAGTGCACCAAGCGTTTTATGGCTAAACTAAGGGGGGTTTCTTTCTTCTTTGTAGCAGATATATATATATATATATAATGGCTAGTGTGTGTTATGCGGATACCGAGTTACCCCTGTACTCAGATCACAGATGGGCTCTACAGCCACAATCTTTACATGGTCTGGGGGAGTCCATTTGCAGCCACCATATGAGTTTTAAGAAGTAGACTATTTACAGCTTGTGTGTTCTTAGAGGCAATTAGACAATGATTAGATACACACCGACACCAGTCTGAAGTAGTGCAAATAAAACAGCTTGACTGTAAATCGTTTAATCTTAAAATGACTGAGGCACCAGCAATTTAAGAACCAGAGGAAACAGAATGTCCAAGTCCAAACAAACCAGTCAGCTGTGAGAAGACCAGCCATGGGCTTATTAGCTTTATTACGGTCTTAAACTTAGAACAGAGCAGTCTGACCTTTTTATGTTGAGGGCCAAGTGGGCCAGGTGCTAGTGGAGTAGACCTCGTCACCTTGTAATTAATAAAACACTAATTCCAAGTGAAAGAGGTTACAAAAGGGCTTAAATGTCAGCGACCTTATTGTATTATAGGAACAACATTACAATAAGGTTTAACATTCAGATGCTTTTTAAAAATAATACAGTATTTTGGGCATTTAAGCCTAATTTTAAATGAATACACTGGAGAAATTAATCTAAATTGCAGTAAACACCAGTACCAATCTCATAGCTCGCCTTAATTTGCTATGTAAATAATACGATGGGTGCAGGAGAACTATCTTGTGCTCTTACACCAATCATTATTTAGATAACACATGGAGGCAAGGTATGGCATGGGGCACTGCTGGTTTGACTGATGCATAGGTAGATGTAAAACCAAGTTTAATGTGGCTATGTCAGCAACTTTATGTGTCCGTTTTCTATATTAGGTTGGCAATTTTCATCCTACTTTTAAGCGGTGAGTTATTAAGAGGTACATATGACTATAATATCCAGATTATTCCCAGAATTAGGTTTACACATATACACGTGTCCATTTCTTCATCCTGTGTCCGATTACTCTGAAGCGCACACAAGTATGCATCGTGAGCATACAGTGCTTCGCTGGTCCCTATACTGGTTCACACTCAACAGGGACATGGCAAGGATAAGCAACTGATCATTGGAAGGTAGGGTAATTTGCACCCCCCCACCCATTTAATGTTTGTTTAATGTCAAAGCCCGTATGGGCTCAAAATGCATTGTTTTCAATGGATTTAGGGACCACCCATTGTCCTTAAGGGGCTAATTGATCTCCCAAGTGAAAAACAAAATTGTCACTTTAAACACATACTAAATTTTGACAGATTTTAAACATGGAACAAATTCATAGCCTTCGCTTTCCTGCCCTTTTAAATTGGAGGCTGAAAGGGGATTCGGTTTAGCGGGTACTATACACAAAACACGTCAGGATACGAGAATCTCAGAGAAACAAGATGAATTTCTTCACCCAAACTTCACTAGTGAATCTGAAATGTAAAAACTATTCCGGATGTTTCAAATATTAAAAATCTTAAAAGTATAAACACTTTCCACTTCATCCAATATAGGCTGTAAACATACGTTTACATCTAAAGCTTGAATTTATTTCAAAAGCTTGATAATCACCGAAACTAATTCCAATTTTGTTCAACTTAAAATACCTACTGAAATGTAATATACCTTTTTGTAGCTACGTTTGACTGGTAATTGGTATAAACGTGTAAAGGACAGAATCACAAACTGTGAAGTTTAAATATCACAGAAATTCTGGCCCCTGCTTCTCAATTCTAAGAGTGCTACAAATGCAGTTAAAAAATAGAGCCTCAACATCACTGATTTTTCTCTATAGGGCATTATACAAAACGATTAAAGAAACGGTCAAAGTAGAGGTAACACATACATGCTAATACAGGTCCGTGGCTCAAGAATGGGCAGAAGACCATTCCTCCAGCCCATCGTGAATTAGATGTTATGGAAATCTGAGGGCCACTTGTTATACATGTCTGCATTAACTTGTGGCCAATACATAAAATCTATCTAAATCTATATGATGGGGTAATGCATTATTTTTTCCGGCAAAAAAAAGTGTAATTATGTAATAAGTGTAATCTATATATATGCGCGTCTGTTCTAAAAGTTAACTTTGTAGCACCACTAAATTCTTTGTTGCATTGACAGTTGATCCCTTTATCATTTTGGCAATATACTTAGAAGCTTAAAAAACAAAGCAAAACAAGGACACTAAAGTTGATGTGAGGGAAGGAAACAAATTAAAAAGTATGTATTTGTAATTAATAATACAAATTAGCTCTGTTACAGCCTCCAAATGACAGAGTAACAGTCATGGAAGCCTGCAAAGCTTATGTTCGCAATGAAAAAAGCTGCCTTCACTTATTGCTTGTGTGTACTCTAGGCTATGCCGTCTCCTGCTTGCTGGGCGAGTGAAATGCCTCAAAAAAAAAAAAAAAAAAAAAAACAACAAAAATACACAAAAGCACCATTCGTACAATCTAATCAAGTCACCTAAACTAGCACTGAGACTCACACACACCTCTTGGATATTATTTTTTTCAGTTGAAAAGGATTTCAAGTGCAAGTTATAATTTGAACAGAAGAGGTTTCATAGGAGGGTGTGTGGACTAAAACAGTTTAACCTATCATAGCCAGAGTGGACAATAGCCAATGTTACAGCCACTCCACTTAGTGGAAATAATTAAAATACTGACGACATGTTACATTACATTATTAGGCATGGAAAGATAAGATCAAAAGAATCAAGCACTAGAAAACACAACCACTAAAGTGCCTAGTTGGTGGGGGCATCTTGCAGCAGTTTAGAGTGGGAATGTTGCTTAAGAGGATAGTCAATGGCAAACTGCAGCATCATGCATAAAAAAATAAAAACAGGTGGTTTAGTTACAGAACAACTGGAGTTATTTTCAACCAGTTGTTGCACCACATTCTTAACGAAATTGGTATGGTCCAAGTTAGCTAGAGCCAAAGAATGCTACACACCTGGAGAGTTCTGGGTGCCGCTTACATGGCCAAGCCTTGTGAACCTGCACAGAACTTCCAAGATGAACATAGAGGCCTGATGACTCTAACTATAACAGCCTTCAGTATCCATCAGCCTCAAAACAAACTGCATACGCTTTCAAATACGGAAAAGGCTTCCATTACACAAACCATGCTGTAAAGAAGAGTCAAGGATCTCCCCAACTTATGCAAGCCATTTCCACAAGTGAAAGGTACAATACTATGTAAGCTTCAGGACAGGCCAGCTCACAAGACCGATTTTAAGGATCAGGGGGACCAAGTAAACCAGCAGAAGCTCAAACCTTTGTAAATGACATGTCTTGTTCTCCTTTAAAGTGCCCTAAATATTATCCTAAATAAATTATAAGTAAGGTTTTGGGTCACCCGCAGGACAGGAGCAGCTACTCTGTGTAGCAGCCATCCATGGCAATTGAGCTATGCCGATCTTTAGTGTATGGGCAGCTGCCACCATTGGGGAGGGCAGTTTTAGCAGCAATGCCGCAGTTCTTCAGGAGGTTGAAGCTGAAGGGTAGGATGGCGTCTTTTGGTGGGAAAGGCTTCATGGTGGATAGGATAAGTGCCAAGCAATCCGCTACATCCTTGTTCGGAGCGCAGGCCAAGGCTGGGGTGTGACCTGCTGTCAAGGGGGGGGGGGAAAGGTTAAAAAACTAACAAAGAATTTTTGACTTCATCCTCATTTTAAAATCAGGTATTTTAGGGAAAAGTTTACATAACTATATTTACCAAATTACTAATCAGAACACAAACAAAAAAACTGTAAACAAAGCTCAGTAAAGAAGTCTGTTACAGCTATTTCTCTCCCTTAATGGCTCCAACTTCTTGATAGTTCTATTACAGAAGTATTCACAACTTCTGGATGCAACTGGCTAAGGTTAACAAATAAGTTAATGTTAACGTATGGTGAAGAAAATGTGGAATACATGCAAACTCAAAAATCAGAAACCCATGAGCAGGACTCATACTGCCAGTTAAATGCATGCTTTCCGCCCATTAAAAGAAATATGTATAGCACCATATCTCTATGGAACTTGATGGCACTACATAAAATAATTATATTCTACACCCTACAGAGAAACATTCTTTCAGATCTTAGTCTCCACAGGTGAAGATCTTCATGCGGCTTTCTTAAAACTAATTTTTTAAATTGGTGGAAGTGTGAACAATTCTCACCTTCTTCATCCACAGCCAACACAGTAGCTCCTCTTGTGAGCAAAGCTTGGACGACCGATGCTAGTCCATTATGGGCAGCAATATGGAGCGGCCTGTAGAAAAATAAAACCTACTTATTCAAATCACAATGCAAATGATCAAAGAAGCAAAAAGGCAAGGAACATTATCCCAGTCAATGTCAGGAGTGCCAAATTCAATGGCTGGGGGCCACTTTTGATTATCTCAAAGACCCCAAGAATGAGGCTTTGCCATGTGGAAAGGAGCAGAATGCATGTTATTGCCCCTCGCACGCTTCTCCAAACCCTCTTATTCGTCTTCAAATAGCTGATACACATTGAAAGACATGTCGTGTCTGAGTAAAATGTTACAGAAACCCGCCAAGAGGCAATTTATGTGCATAATCCTGTATTTCCACTTACATCTGCAGCATGCTGTTTGTTGCATTGATAAGGCCAAGGTCCCGGGTCTCCCCCAGTAGCAACAAGGCACACTTCTCATGTCCCTGAAAGATAAATAGAAAAACATAAAACAATGGGACTGCGGGGAAAGTGACGTTAACGCCGCAATGACGGGACTGGTTTTCAGTTTTTGTACCATTCGTGACACAGGCCGCTTTAACATTTCTGCGGTGTTTGTTTTTAGCTGTAATTCTCTCATTTGGTGTAACCACACCTATTATATATTTTTTTCCAGGACAGGGAAGGGTTTTTCTTTAGATAATTTTCTATTTTAAAACTTGAATTTGCATATTGCAAACTGCATAGCATTTAACAGAAATACTAAAAGTAAATGCTCTTACACAAGGAATACAATAAGAGGTAGAACTTACTTTTGGAATCAAGGCTTTCAAAAGAACAATTTAAATATGCGGGTGAGCGTTCATATTTTTTTCTATGTCTTCCCTTCCTTTTGGAATTGTACCATAATTTGACTCTCCCCATTTAAGAGAATCTATACTCAAAGGTAATAAGTACTGTAAAGTAAAGTATTTTAACTTGTAGCATCCTATAAACGACTATGTATTTGTAGGCTAAATGTGGTGATCTTCACCAACCATTACAAAAACATATTCCTAAAGAAGCACAATCAAGGCTGTCACAATATTTACATGCGTTACTGGCATATTACAGATCATAGCACCTTGCTGCAGGCTAGGTGAAGAGCAGTGTTCTTGTTGATGTCCATAATTGTTAAATCCGCCTTCATACGATACAGCAGAAACTCTGCAAGAAAAAGAGTTAACATCAATAAAATGTAAGAAATAGATCACTAGTTAAATGTTTTACCTTGATCAGATTAAGTAAAACATACTTACCAAGCGATGCAGTCTTCCCATTTTCTGCTGCCATCATCAGAGGTGTCCGACCAGACTGGTCAATGGCATCCACCTCAGCCTGGTAGCGCAGGAGTAGTTGTAAACCGTTCATGTTATCAGCAAAGGATGCAGCATGAAGAGGAGTTCTAGAGGAGAAAACATTTGATGAAAACTATTTGAAGGTTTGTGGAAAAACCAATATTTCCCTCTCTGTTATGGTCTAAAAATAAATAGTAAACCGTTAAGAATGCAAGGATAATAATGCATTCTGCCCTTGTGGGCATCGGATAGTGAAAAGAGAAGAGCACAATGTACCGTTGTATGACACGGACAGCACATGTAGGAATTCTTCTACCCACCTCCCTTTAGCATCTCTGCTGTTCACAATCTTGGCACCCAAAGCTTCAACCAACATTTCAGCCGTACCATCTTGGCTGTTAATTCTACGAAAAGTGATACACAACATTAGCATTACACAGCACTTCAGTTGATACTTTTGAGTATTGAAGATGTTTGATCAGAGGAAATGGTGACTTACACTGCACAGTGCAAAGGGGTAAAAGGGTTTCCTTCGAGGTATGCAAATGGATTGTGTTCAAGTAACAGTTCCAAACAATCTTCGTGCCCTGGGAAATACATCAGCAACAGAAAAACTGCTTAAACAGCAGCAGCGTACTTTGGAAAGCCTCAAAATAAAGTTAGATAGCAAAAATGTTTAATTTAGATTAGAAGACTACACAAGATTAGCACACGAGGCATAAAAATCTAAGCGCGCAGTACTCAGGGCACCACACTGTAAGCAATAGAATTATTTAACAGCAGGGAATGCAAGCAGAAGTGTTTAGTTAGATCAGTTAGTTGTAAGAAAAAGAGGTGATCATCCCCCTTTACTGACTGCTTACGAGACGTACTGCACACTGTGCTGGACAATTGTTACAGGGTCACAACAATGTCCAAAACGACAGAGATATAGAGAAGATACAATTATGGAGAGACTAAAAGATCTTTTATCCAAGAAATGCATTTTAAAGAGCAGAAGGGGAATATAACGCTCAGGTATAGAGGAACTCAACAAAGCACATGAGGAAAGTATATTTAAAAGGAGAAGACAAGAGGACATAAAATCAAGATGTTAGAATGTTTCTTAACTGACGGGGTAGTCAATAACTGGAATGATCTTTCAGAAGAGATGTATCAATTTAGTGAATTTACCAATGTATAGGATAAACAAGTAGTCAATATACAGAAGGCCAAATAAGAATTTATATTTTGCAAAAGGCCAAATTCTTCTTGAAAATGAAAATGTTTTTATCCACCTTACCATTGTAAGCAGCCCAGTGCATGGGAGTGTACCCACTGTAATCCACCACTGCATCCAGTGGGTCTGTAGAGAGTGCGGCCTGCAGAAATACGTGCACAAGCGTAGCATGGCCACAGGCTGAAGCAAAGTGAATAGGTGTGCGTCCCTTGAAATCCCGACACAGCACAAAGGCATCATGGTCCAGCAGGGCCCCCACACAGTCCTCACAGCCGGTCACCGACTGTAGACAATATGCCAACAATTAGCTCCAAATTTATACACATTCACAGTAATGTAAATTGCATTCACATCTATACAACTGCGTGTACTGCCTAAGAACATATTTGAGAGCTCACCGCTCTGTGAAGGGTAGTTCTTCCTTTCTTGTCTCCAACATCAACTGTGGCTCCTTTTTCCAGCAGCAGGTGAGCACAGTCAACATGGCCATTCATCACTGCAAGCATAAGTGGAGTTCTAGAGAAAGAAAAAAAAACATTGGTACAATATAGATCTTTAAGCTCGTATAATACAATGAATCACAAAGTGGTGTATTCTGGCTTAAGCCAATTATGCTTAGGATGGGCTATGGACCATCTGCCGCAAAAACCAAGAACAGAAGATCAGCAAAATGATCCATTTCAACAATGGAAAACTGTGCAGAACTGGAACAGCTACTGTAACAACACTGCATCTGGAGCACCGGCGTATGACGCTGTACCCCAAACCTCTGCAGGAAGAGGATGGGGGGGTGTCCTGGGTAAATACACACCCGTGTGTGCAATAAATTTGGTTTGTAAAGGGATGGAGAGGCTTACAATACAGACAGAAAATGTTAACCTGTACAGCAATAACTTACTGCCCATGAGCATCCACAACATCGCTAATATCCAGTCTCTCACTGCAGTCAATCAGCAGATGTAGGGCATCTGTGTTTCCAGAGGCAGCTGGCAAAAAATAATAATAAAAATTGGGTTACAGGAGATTGGTCCAATATCAATTTAGGGCCCAGCCCATCGCTGCCCATTTAGTTAACCCCTCAAGGTGCCTTCAACGGGGAGTCCATCACACACACTGCCTGCTTTTTTATTCAACAAGTCTCTGCAAATCACACTCAAATCTATGCTCCTTAATAGTGCTACAAGAAAGATATCACTCCCCTTTTACCTCTCCTTTTGTGTTGTTACCTATACAACTTATTTCACAAGTGGGGCTCTCATAATCCCAATATTCTTGACAAGATCTTTTTGTTGGTGTAAAAGTATATTTGTTAACCTCCCAGTCTTCATTTTGTACAGTGTTGCGCACTTAAAGGATATTAATATTTTTATTAATATTCATCTGCTTGCCTCCGCTGAAGAAGGCAGCCTACTTAGGTAGGCTTCCAATGTATGCGAGCTTAACTCCTGTGTATAAGAATTGTGGTTCTATTGATTTCAATGGACTCCAATGTGCATAAATAAAAGTATGCAGAGTATCTCTATAAATACAATGCTTGGTCTGCACAGCCTTCTTTGGAACATGAAAATAACGTAGTCTGGACACTGGTGGAAAAAAAAAGGGGCCACTACTACAGGAAATGTTTGTGTAAATTGAAGAAAGATGGAATGTGCATGCGCATGTCCAAGTAATCCCTGGAGAACACAGTGGTGCTGACATATTAGGAAACTTAAGATAAATGAGTTAAGCGAGACACAATGCTTAAAAATAAGCAGACCAAGGGACAGGTTTAAAAAAGAAAAATAAAAAAAAATCCCACCTGCTACATGCAGTGGGGTCCACTTTCTCTTACGGTCTTTGATTACAGGAGAGGCCCCATGGCTCATTAGAACTTCCACACAGTCTGTGAATCCCCTTTCTGTTGCAAGGTAAAGAGCAGTGCGGCCCTTGTGGTCTCGCACGTCCAGGTTCACCAGAGTCTCTGCCAGAGTCTTCAGAGCATCGCAGTGACCATTGTAGGCCTACAAAAGTGCAATAATAAGTCTTGCATGAAGACCTTCATAACAGCAGTAAAGAAGAAAAAACAAAACAGCAACTGATGTGTTTTGACCATCCTTCATAGTGCTGTGCACCAGTCAGTCCCACTAGATGTATTAAAAAAACAAAGCACGACCCTTTATCACGTTTGCAAAATTATTTTTAAAGTATATATCATGCACATAGAAACTTAAATTGAATTAAAAAATTATCTCTGTGAACTCTTAGAAGTACTAGGACTGAGGTTTTTATGTTACATTCAGTAGAGGAGGCAGAAAAGCATCTCCAACAGGTCAGAAATGCAGCAATATTGAAGCACTGCTTGGACATTAGTGCTACTTACAGCTAAGTGCAAAGGGCTAACCGGTACAGTGCTTTCCACATCCTCCAGACAGTTAAATGACATTTCCAGAAGCTGAAAGAAAAAATAAAACACAAAATTTAGGAATGTGGAAAGTTTTCAGCCAAAGTTTCAGACTTGAAAACAAAACACTTCAAAAACTCTTCAAAATACT